>NW_020872958.1:116246-118746 GCF_003789085.1 Penaeus vannamei | reverse complement strand
AATCCCCTTGTTTACTTTCTGTCGCATCGATACTTTGTAACCCCAGGAACATTGTAACCCGAAGTGTATCTCTGTTATTTAATGACAGATGAATGACCGTGTATATATATATATATATATATATATATATATATATATATATATATATATATATATATATATACATGTAGACAAATATATAAATATAAATACACATATATGTTCCACCTTTTTTCAAAGCAGTGTACAGGACCCCTCAACTGGCCAAAACAATTTCGCTCACTGTGGCCTGCCTGGTGAATTCTATGTTTCGTGATAAAACTCATAGTAGACATACAACACCATCGATGTATCGGTTGACCCTGCTTGTTGGAACATCTGTAGAAATCAGAGGATTCCATATAAGTTCCATGTCACGTTCCTGCTCCTCTCTATTTCTCCTTCCGTCTCCTTTAAAGCCAAATTCATATCCTTTCCTCTCGTCCTGAAAATCGCTTCCTCAGCCAGTAATTAACGTCTGCGGAAGGGCGCCTCCTTGTCCGCGTCCCCGATGACAAAAGCCCGGGGAAAACATCCTCCGCCGGCGACCCTTCAAGGCGCCCTCGCAGTTCATTAGGCTTCCGGAAGGGACCTGGCCGCGTTCGCTCGCGTGTTTGTTGTTGTCTGGCGGGGAAGGCTTTTGGTCGGAATGAACGCGGCCGGGAGGTGGGACTCGTCCTGAGCGCGGGGCGAATGAGGGACGCGGCGGAGGTCTTGCTTGGGCTCAGCGAAACGTTTTGCGGTGCGATTTTTTCCCCTCTTTCTTTTTACCTGGTGAAAGGATGATCTAGATCCTCCATCATTTTTTTTTCCTTTCTTTTTACCTGGTGAAATGATGATAAAGACCCACCATCAGTTACAAGATAAACAAACAATAACTCAAATAAATCACCAGAGAAAAAAAGATATTACGTATATCCAACGAGAAACCAAACTATTTGAATAAAACGAAGGAACAAAATCCCCCCACTTATCACACGCAAGTAAAATACCGCCCACTGTCTCCACAAAATGGACGCGACGCCCATAATGAAATAAAATCACCCAGGCAGTGGCCATTAGAGCTGCTAATTAATGCCCGTACCCGAAGAGGAAAGAAAACGATCGATCGCTGAGGAAAGGATGATAAAGGAGCGAAGAGGAGGAAGAGACGAGGTAACGATACGAAAATGATACGACGTCATGATACATTATCGACGTTAATGTTTGGCGGAAGAGTAATGTTATATGACACGACACGTTACGTAAAAAAGGTACGAATGAGAATGGATATCTTCTCAGTACAAGAGATTTATTTGAACGGTTTCGATTCTATCTTCGGTAGAAATACATGGCGAAGATATATTCGAAACCGGTCAAATACATCTCTTGTATTGTGAAGATATTCATTCTCATTCATAACTTTTTCTACACTTGTCAACATGAATACGGTTCACGACACGGCATCATATGTTGCGAGACAGGGCGATACAGCACAGGATAGAGTAGCATAACATCATTAAATTAGTATTTGACAACATGCAGCGAATGGGATATAAGCATGTGCTTTGTAACTGTTACGGGCTGAAGGTCACGTGATTACTCATTCCTTCCGCGTCCAGTATTCCAGTTGGATTCCTCATCGTTTGGAATTTGACTTATTTGATTTCCCAGAATCTGCTTTGGTGATTTGGGTGCAATTGCAACGACAGAATATTGGTTCATCAGCCTTGCCTCGTGGATTGTTGTTCATCTTCTCCCCTTTAACAGTCCGTTGGTATTATTCAGGACGAAGCTATGATCGCTCTCGTTTTCTTTGAATGCGTAAATTTATTAATAAACTTGTGTCCTGCTTTGCCGTTAAAAGAAATTACTGGTAATCCTTGTGTTGACTTGTATTGTATTCATTTGAAATTCATGTTTCTAAAAAGAATATTGCATGATCTTCCTGATGTGATGTGATGGTAACGCTTTAAAAAAAAAAATCTTTCATAAGCATATTCAAGATCATAAGAATAAATTTTATTCCTATTTCCAGCGTTTATAATCGCAGATGAAAACAGCAGGAACAGCCGATATCCAAACTGTGTTGTAGATCTACTGTAAAAAAAACTTTTTGTTTACATTAACCAACCGGAACAAAGTGTGTGAACATTCATATAACTCTGTACTGTGTAAGAATGTGTTATCGTAATCCAGATGAGAAAGTTAGGTCTTCTTTCTATAGACTGTTGGTAGAATAAGTCAAAGTATTGCCGAAACTATGGATGTCTTCCAAAGTCCCCGGGAATCTAGAGCCATCAGTGTTGTATCTGAAACCAGCTGTAGTCATGGCGTGGCGTTAGTATCATTGCATATCATTTATTAACATTCAAATCACTGTCTTCCCATCAGATTATTAGTCCATAGAACTTTCCTGTGAAGAAGAAATGTATTTTCCCTATTACATATGTAAATTTTCCAATATAAAAATGTCTATTTCAATATCAGTCGAGATAAAATT
>NW_020872958.1:98746-108746 GCF_003789085.1 Penaeus vannamei | reverse complement strand
TTTCACGTAGAGCTTTTAGAATAAGTAGATGTCAGAGCGTGGTGTCGAGTCGCTGGGTGTGATATTTTGCTCTATATATAGGAGAGACAAGCGTGAGTGAGATAATGTGTACGGGGAAAATGGGGGAAAAGGAGATAAATCGATAGCTAGATATATAGAGCGAGGACAATATGAGAGAAGAGAGAGAGAGAGAGAGAGAGAGAGAGAGAGAGAGAGAGAGAGAGAGAGAGAGAGAGAGATAGAGAGAGAGAGAGAGAGAGAGAGAGAGAGAGAGAGAGAGAGAGGAGAGAGAGAGAGAGAGAAGAGAGAGAGAGAGAGAGAGAGAGAGAGAGAGAGAGAGAGAGAGAGAGACAGAGAAGAGAGACGAGAGAGAGAGAGAGAGAGAGAGAGAGCAGAGAGAGAGAAGAGAGAGAGAGAGAGAGAGAGAGTGCGAAGAGAGAGAGAAAGAAAGAGACGAGAGAGACAAGGAAAGAAAGGGAATGTCATGATACCATAAAAAGAGAAAGATGAATTGAAACAGAAATGAAAAGTGCCATAAAAGGGCTGTCTGACAGGCGGTTTCAAGGGTTAAGTTCGTAAATCATTTTATTGAATTTCCGGAGTTCCTTTCAGTTCGTATAACAAGTCACGTGGTTTGAAAAATAATAACAAAAAAGGGATAAAGGGGAGGGGATACGAGGGAACAAGATAACGATGACGATGAGGAAAAGAAAACAGGAGGAGAAATGATAAATTGGAAGATAAAATAACTAATTGTAAAGAGTGTAAAGATATGGAGAGAAAAATTGACAAATAGGCATATTGAGAAATAGATAAACATACAAATAAACAGAGGAAGAGCGGGAGCATTAATAGACGAAAATGTAAACATGGGTCTTTGAAATTTATCAGTATCAAAATGAATTTTTCTTCATCAGCATTAGGTAAATCAGTCACGTGATATCATTCATTGTTTAAAAAAATTGAAAAAAAGAAGAAAAAAAATTCGTGTGCCCTTATCTTAATTTAAAATTAGGATAATCGTTAATGAAATTACATCTTTAAATTTTCGCACTTTGAGCTGTTGCAACGATTTAATTTTCGAATTTTATTTTCAAATTTCAAACGCGAACGCAGCGCCGCGTCAATGGCGTCAGTCGAATTGGAGGGAAAAGACAGTTCGCTTGTGATTTCTTCCGTTTTTTGGGACTTCTCGCTTATTGAAGTCTAAGGAACGAACGGACACGAACACGCGAAAAGGTATGGAGGAAGTTTTAATCATAATTAGTCTGATTATCTGAACGTTGGAAGTTAAAATTAAGGAAATCTATCTCGAGTTTTCTGTAGATGGTCTGTGCTTTTCTATTTTTAGTTTCCTTTTTGCATTTCGTTTGCTTTTCCTTAAATCTATTTTGTTTTTTAATTCTTATGCAGTAAAGATGAGAGTGCTTACTGGTAGCTGTAAGAAAGTGATACATGAATGATCAAAATAAAATTCTAGATACAAGTATATAGGCCTATGGATGAAAAATAAAAATTAATCCATCAAACTGATCTAAAATATAATATTTAGTTGATGAATACGAATCATTTTTATAAAATCGTTAGATTATTAAATTGTATTCGAATAAGATGTGAATGAATGTCAGTAAAACTCACATGTAAGATCGATAGGATAACCTAATTTAGAAACTTGACAAAAACCTTATGTAGAATTTATTCATTATTCATCCAACTTGTGTATTTATTTTTTCTTCATTGTCTTCTTATTCAAAGTCTTTATTCTAATTCAAATTCGAAATAGAAAATATTTCTGTAAAAGGAAGATTCCAGATTAAGGTAAACTGGACCACGTGGTTTCTTAAACAAGTCTATTTCTCACTCTTGTTACTATTTATTCTGTTAAGATTATTTTGTTGTGTAATGTTCGTTATTTTATGATAAGAGAGGTTCGCTGACCGAATTATAGGACGTGTATACATACAACGTGCACACATGTGTGTATATATGTTTATATACGTGTGTATATATACGTATGTATGTATGGGGGATGGATGGTTTGATGTATGTATGTATGTATATGTGTACACACACACACACACACACACACACACACACACACACACACACACACACACACACACACACACACACACACGCACACACACACACACACATATATATATATATATATATATATATATATATATATATATATATATATATATATATATATATATGTGTGGTGTGTGTGTGTGTGTGTGTGTGTGTGTGTGTGTGTGTTGTGTGTGTGTGTGTATATATGTATGTATATGTATATATGTATATATATGTATATATATGTATATTATATATATATATATATATATATATATATATATATATATATATATATGTATATATATGTATATATATATATATATATATATATATATATATATATATATATATATATATATATATATATATATATATATATATATATATATATATATATATATATATATATATATATATATATATATATATATATATATATATGTGTGTGTGTGTGTGTGTGTGTGTGTGTGTGTGTGTGTGTGTGTGTGTGTGTGTGTGTGTGTGTGTGTGTGTATCATCATCAGGAACAACACTAACGATATAAATTAATTAGTAGAGTAATGAAAATGCCAAGATGTCAGTACCCCCCCCCCTACCTCACCGCACCCCCCACCAATTGCTTTCGCCATCATCTGCGTCGCTTCCAAAGGCACCCCTCTTGTGCTGAGCAATACCCCCCCTTCCTCCCCATGTTCTTTCCTTATCCCCGTTCCCTCCTTCCTCCTCCTACGTTCGTCTCATCATCGTCGTCGTCGTCGTCGTCTCCTCCCTCCTCCTCCTTCCTCCTCCTCCTCCTCCTCCTCCTCCTCCTCCTCCTCCTCCAGTTCCATTCCTCCTCCTTCTCTTCCACCTCTATCTTTTCTTCCTCCTACCCCTCCACCGCACCCTCCTCTTCCTCCTCCTCCACCTTCGCCATCTTTTCCTCTTCTTCCACCTCCTCCTCCACCTCCTCTATATTCTCCTCTTCCTTCTTCTTCCCTCCTCCTCCTCCACCACCACCACCACCTCCTCCTCCTCCTCCTCCTCCTCCTCCTCCTCCTCCTCCTCCTCCTCCTCCTCTCCTCTCCTCCTCCTCCTTCTCCTCCTCCTCCTTCTCCTCCTCTCCTCCTCCTCCTCCTCTCCTCCTCCTCCTCCTCCTTCCTCCTCCTCCTCCTCCTCTCCTCCTCCTCCTCCTCCTCCTCCTCCTCTCCTTAAATGGGACATTGACTGAGTCGGAGCCTGCACCCTAAAGAGAGGGAAGGGAACTTGTCTGCTATGCGTGGATGGAGACAGAAGGGGTTCGAGAGCGTCGGAAAGGGAGGGCGAGGGGGAAGGGAGGGAAGGAGGGGGAGGGGGAAGTGAGGGGAAAGGGAGATGGAAGGGCAAGTGATGTAGGAGGGGAGGGGGAAGTGAGGGAAAGGGGGATGGAGGGCAAGTGAGAAGTGGGAAGGGAGGGCAGGAAGGGGAAGGGGGGAGTGAGAGGAAAGGGGGATGGAAGGGCAAGTGAGAAGTGGGAAGGGAGGGGGAAGGGGGGACGTGAGGGGAAAGGGGGGTGGAAGGCAAGTGAGAAGTGGGAAGGGAGGGCAGGAAGGGGAGGGGAAGTGAGGGGAAAGGGGGATGGAAGGAAGGGAAGGAGAAGGGAAGGGAGGGGGAAGGGGAAGGAGGAGGGGAAAGGGGGGTGGAAGGGCAAGTGAGAAGTGGGAGGGAGGGCAGGAAGGGAGGGGGAAGTGAGGGGAAAGGGGGATGCAAGAGCGAGGGAGAAGTGGGAAGGGAGGACAAGGAGAAGGGGAAGGGTAGGAAAGGAGGGAAATGGGGAGGGAAGGGAAGGAGAAGGGAGGGAAGGAGGGTGAGGGAGAAGAGGGAAATGGGGAGGGGAGGGGAAGGGGGAAGAGAGAAGGGGGGGCAAGAGGGAAGGAAGGGTGGGGAGGAGGAGGATAATGATGAATGAAGGGTTGAGAAAGATTGTAGAGATCGAGAAAGAAGAGAAATGAGCGGAGGGGAATCGAATGAAAAGATGGAAAGATGGAAAGAAAAATGGTGACAGGGAAGGTGAAAATGCTGTGAATATGGAGAGGAGAAAGAGGAGGAAGATGAATAGGAGAGGGAGAGGAGGAGAAACATGAGGAAGGGGAGGGTGATAAGAAAGAAAAGAAGGAGGAGGAAGAGGAAGAAGAAAAATGAGGAGGAGGAAGAGGAAAAAGAAAAATGAGGAGGAGGAAGAGGAAGAAGAAAAAGAAGGAGGGAAGGCGGAAGACCAGAAACTATTCCTTCTCCTCATCGTCATCGTTGACAAGAAAGCAAGAAAAAGACAGAATATTAACGAGAGGAAAAGCCAAAAAGGTGAAACGCGAGAAGAGAAGACGAGATAAAGAGACGCGGAAAGAGGTCGTGAATAGGGGAGGGGAGGAGGGGAGGATAGGAAGGGGAGGGGAGAGAAAAGGGGAAGGAGAGGGAGGGGGGGAAGGAATGGAGAGGGAGGGAAGGAAGGGATGGAAAGGAGAGGGAGGGGAAGGGAACAGAAGGGTTGGGAGAGGAGGGGCAAGGAGGGGAGGGGAGGGGGATGTTCAGGAGACGTCGCCATGGCCCGCGACCGCAAGTTTCTTCAATACACCTCGTTAGCGGCGTCGGAGGCACTAATCTATTCCCAGACGAGCGTGGAGGGAAGTGGCACTCTTTGCTTTCGCTGCGCTGGCCGCTTTGGCATAATTTGCCGGGGTAATTCGCCAGCGGGATGCCGTCGCGAAAGGCCGGTTCTTTTCTCTTTTTTCTTTTACCCTGGATAGAGCCTTGATGTATATGTGTATGTATGTATGTATATGTTATATATGTATATATATGAATGTATATATATGTATGTATATATATATATTATATACACACACACCACACACACACACACACACACACACACACACACACACACACACACACACACACACACACACACACACACACACCACATACATACACATACATACACATATATATATATATTACACATATATATATAATATATATAATATATATAAATATATATATATGAATATATAATATATATATAAATATATAAATATATAATATATAAACATAAATATATAAATATAAATATATAAATATATAAATAAATATATAAATAAATATATATATATTATATATATAAATAAATAGATATATATATATATAATATATATATATATATATATATATATATATTTATATTTATTTATATATTATATTTATATTATACATTACATACATATATATGTATGTTTCATTCATTCATTTTATTCATTCATTATTTTTTCTTTCTTTATCTATTTTTATCCTTTTCTTCATCCTTTACATTTTTTATGTATAGCTTTATTTGTTAATTCATTCGCTTATTTTATTTGTTTATCTATTCTTTCTATTTCTTAAATTATTATCATTATTGGATGGAGGAGGTCTTTTCCTTTCTCTCTCTCTCTCCCCTTCTCTCACTCTATCTCTCGTTCTCTCACTAATCTGTGTCTGTCTCTCTCTCTCTCTCTCTTCTCTCTCTCTCTCTCTCTCTCTCTCTCTCTCTCTCTCTCTCTCTCTCTCTCTCTCTCTCTCTCTCTCTCTCTTTCTATCATCATCATCCCCATCACCACAATCGACATCACCATCATCACTTTGCAGAAAATACCCTCTAATTATCCGGTCACTAATTATCTTTTTTACCCCATTTATGCTTTACGCTCGCCGCCCCCCCCCAAAAAAAAAAAAAAAAAAAAAAAAATCGCAAAGACGAGAGACAATAAGGGAGGCGAGAGATCCTATTGAAGAAGGCCGAGAGCGATTAGGAAGGCGGGGGCGAAGGCGAAGGCGAAGGCGCAGACGAAGGCACTGGGGGAAATTAATTACCAGCGGCGGGCGTCAGTCTTAAGTCCTTTATATCTATCGCTAATGAACTCTTAAGTTATCGCGGGCTGACAAAGGTCTAGTTCTTAGCTCGCTCATTCATGCTCTTTCCCTGATTCCCCTTTACAAACTTATATATTATATTATTATTAATATTATTTTGACTTAACTGCAGTGTGTATGTAGAAGTATGATTATTACACTTTTTTTTTTTTTTTTACTTTCCCACCTGTTCAGTTTGGTGCATTTGATAATGACTGAATAACCCGTGATTTAAAGACTTATTTAGACATATTTTTAACACTGTTGAAGCTCTGATTCTAATCTACGATTCTTCTATTATTCTTTATATGTCTGATCTCTAACATTAAACTTTTGTTGTGCCGATAGAAACCAAAGGGAGCAATAAATTCCCTTTCCAGCGACAAAACCTATAAGAAATATAATAGCGATGCAGTTCACCTTGCGTGTTAGTTTTTTTTTTTTAACACATACTAAAAACTGCATGGGTGTTATTCATCGCTATCATCAATAATTTAGTCTTATTACTATTAGCGATGCAACTCATCTACCGGGACTATTCCTTATATTCGTCATGCACACTCGAAACTTTGCATGAGTGTTAGGGATGGTTGAACTACAGTAATTGAGTCTCATTACCATTCATGTCCAAGAGACCCTGCATGTTTGACTCGAAGACAGGGTGATTACTCCTTGAAGTCGGGTATTAGTTCTTGGACCGCCATGGCAACGGCAGCCAACTCGCGTCCTCTCCCGGATCGGAATATTCTGGGACGACGGATGAAAGCCAGAGTAGGAATCATGTGGAGCAAAATGCAGATAAAACAAGGAAGGGAAGAGCAAGTGCAAAACACACTCATGTGCATAATCGTGTGTATTTTCTTGTTCTTTCCTTCGTTGTTTGGTTTGCACGACTAGCAAGGTGTACTCGGTCAGTGTGGTCAGGATTGGGTCCATATTGTTGACGTCTGTTAAAGGAAGACAGATAGCCTGAGGTGTTTTCTGTTGTATAACTCCCCGAGAATGATATCGACGTGATAACCACAGACAAATTTAAGACTGGAGCTTCGCCACACGAGGGCTTCAGAGGGGACCAGACTGATTTTGGTGAAACCAGCTTTGTAGCTTGTACGTGGCATACTGATATTTGGAATTGATTTAGTGAAAAGAATACAGTCAGTATGGACTACACTTCATCGGTATGGATTTCGTTTGGCGCTGATGTATGTGTTATTTTGTATGCATGAGTTTCGCAATTCTTACTCTAGTTTCTACTTGGGTTCGTTTTAACTTTTTTCCGTCACATTGTAGATTATGCGCCACATTTTTAGTTTTTTTATTGCAAGCATCTGGACAGAAGTGCGTATCTATTGGCAGTCTCTCAGTGTGTAAACTGAATCCAGAACAAAGATTATTAACAGAAGATTAAGTTGCCAATAGATATTTGGGATAAGGAGGATTTTTTATATTCCGGAGTTTGCTTTGGAAGTGAGCAACCCCCCCCCCAAAAAAAAAAAAGGAAATAACTTTTAAAAATAGGCACAATATTACCAAAAGATGTCAGAAACTTTAGAAAGTGAACGAATGTGTTAGAGAAGGCTGTTCCATACATGTCCAAAAGCATAGACAAAGTATCTTAGTTATTCCTCTTTCAGGTATTGTCAGCCACAGGAAGACAGAATGGGGGTGAGGAAATGGCCTACGAGCTTATTTAACAGAGTCATCAATCTCTTACTGGTAAGTGACTGGATGACTAACTGTTTGTCTTGTCAGTTTCTGTGTATATGGGTCATATTCTCTGCCTCTGCCTCTGTCTTTGTTTCGTTTTCGTTCTCTCTCTCTCTCTCTTCTCTCTCTCTCTCTCTCTCTCTCTCTCCTCTCTCTCTTCTCTCTCTCTCTCTCTCTTCTCTCTCTCTTAGCCCCCCCCTCTCTCTCTCTCTCTCTCTCTCTCTCTCTCTCTCTCTCTCTCTCTCTCTCTCTCTCTCTCTCTCTCTCTCCTCTCTCTCTCTCTCTCTCTCTCTCTCTCCTCTCTCTCCTCTCTCTCCTCTCTCTTCTCCCTCTCCCTGCCCCTCCTGCCTCTGCCTCTGTCTTTGTCTCGTTCTCTCTCTCTCTCTCTCTCTCTCTCCTCTCTCTCTCTCTCTCTCTCTCTCTCTCTCTCTCTCTCTCTCTCTCTCTCTCTCTCTCATCCTCTCTCTCTCTCTCATCTCTCTCTCTCCCTCCTCTCTCCCCTCCTCTCCCTCTCTCTCTCTCTCTCTCTTCTTATAATAAAGAGCCATCCCTATAACGCCTCACTTGGCCTTTACCTAAACCCAGTAAAACAGCATGAGACCTTTTACGACCTTCTTTGCGACAACACTCCACCGGTGTCAGTGGATTTTTATCAGTGAAGGAGTCAAGGTGAATGGTCTTCTGGTGTACATAGATTTCTCTAATATCTTCCAGAGAGTATTCTACTAGAATATTATATATATGGGTATTTTATTGATTGTTTATATTTTTTATATCTATTTATCTATCTATCTATATACACACACACACACACACACACACACACACACACACACACAACACACACACACACACACACACACACACACACACACACACACACAACACACACACACACACACACACAACTCACTCACTCACTCACTCACTCACTCCACTCACTCCACACACAAGGCACAGAGAACCCGCAGCTGACTCGCCTTCCTCTAACGCGCCCTCGACCAGAGTGTCGCCGGAACCCGTGCTTCGATGAGTCCGAGTCGCCACTTCGAGCCCCGTCGACAACGATCCCGACAGCCTGTTGGATCTGAAGCAGGGTTTCCTCATCACCATCGTCAGAGGCGATGTGCAGACCTTCCTGAATCTCGCTCGGGAGAAGGGGGTATGTGTGTCTTTTTTTTCCCCCTTTTTATTTAATTTTTTTTATTTATTTGTGGTGTGTGTGTGTGTGTGTGTGTGTGTGTGTATGTGTATGTGTGTGTGTGTGTGTGTGTGTGTGTGTGTGTGTGTGTGTGTGTGTGTGTGTGTGTGTGTGTTGTGTGTGTGTGTGTGTGTGTGTGTGTGTGTGTGTGTGTGTGTGTGTGTATGTGTGTGTGGTTGTGTGTGTGTGTGTGTGTATGAATGTATGAATTACGTTTCTTTGTAGATTGTGAAGTGAAATGTAAGTTTGAGATTGAGGCAACGCTTTATCCAAATTGTCATTCATCATATGCGACAAAAACGACCGGAAAGTCGTTGCAGAACTTGTAGAAAGACCTTCCCCGGTGAGTGCGGAGTCCTTTCCGGAGGCACCGGGACAGAGCACAGCGTCAAGGAGTGATTTCGACATCCCTGTTCATCTTCACGTGGAAAAGACTGCTGCCTCCACATCAGGTCAAGCTGCTGGTTTTTCGGCTGGGTCACATTCTGGACAAACTCAGTCTAGACAAGGTGACCCCCAACCAGAGTATGCTGATATTCCTTCAGGAGGAGCTTATATCCCTTCAGGATATGCTGGTAACCCATTTAAAGAAGGTGATGATAGCTCTCCACAGAGAGATGCTGGCATTCGGTCAAAGGATCCCGATATCCCATTAGAAGATGCTGACAACACGTCATCAAGTTCACATGCTGATACCACGTCAGAACTTAGTGCTGACACCTCGGGAAAATTAAGCATTAAGGAAGCAGTTGATGACATCCAAACAAAGGAGCTGCAGGTGTTACTAACGTCCATGCAAAGTAATTCTTAGATTCGACGTTCTCTTTATTTTCATGTGAAAAGGATAAACCTGTTGTGTTCTGAGTAACTGTACACTTATATTCAGAAATCCATTAGAGGATTTTTTCAGTTAGATAAAGATGATAAATCAAATGGAATATTAAAAACAAGGAAGACGAGAAGTCAAAAGAAGCAGAAAAAAGAACAGAAAGAAAAAAAAGGAAGGCAAGAGGCGAAATTAAGCGGAGATGGCTTAAAAAATAGAGAGGAGGAAGAAGAGCAGACGAAGGAAAAGGAAGAGAAGGTGCCAGGTCTTATAAGCCAATAAAA
>NW_020872958.1:53746-68746 GCF_003789085.1 Penaeus vannamei | reverse complement strand
TTAGATGCATACTCAGAATTTTGAAAAGCTCCAATAACTGGAATGTCGAATATAATGTTTGCGAAACAAAGAGAGTGAAAAGAGGTGAAATATTAGGATTGGAAACTTTCTACAAATAATTCACTATTCAGATAACACTTTTCTCTCCCATCAGTTTCCTTGTACCTATATCGCTCTACTGAAGAAATCTATATACTCTAATCTAAAATATGTATATATGGATGCATATATATATATATATTATATATATATATATATATATATATATATATATATATATATATATATATATATATATATAATATACATATAACATGTATGTATATGTAAATATATACATTTATATACCTATGTGTGTGTGTGTGTGTATATATATATATATATATATATATATATATTATATATATATATATATATATATATATATATATATATATATATATATATTATATATATATATATATAATATATATATATATATATATATATATATATATATGTATATTATATATATATATATATATATATATATATATATATATATATAATATATATATATATATAATATATATATATATATATATATATATATATATATATATATATATAACATATAGATAGAAAGATAGACTGTGTAGCAACCAAGAATCGTGAGACAAGGTTTTAGAATAGAAATTGAATTCTTTTTAAATTGTTTTTTGAGACCGAACTCTAGACATGAAAGAATCCATTAACAAAGTTTCATGTGATTTACGTCTAAATTTGGAAATGTGCAAAAAACTCGTTTCTATCTTTATATCCTTACGTTCTTTAACATTCATAATTGGAAGAGAAGGAGAAGGGCAATTAAATCTCAGGTAAACAAGCTCAAATAGTGTAATATTAATGAGCATGATAATAGATCATAATTGGGGAGTTCGTTAGTGATCCGTTTTGAAAGTGAAAAATGTAGAAAAGGTATGAATGAGAATGAAAAACTTCACAATACAAGAGATGTATTTGACCGGTTTTGAATATATCTTCGTCGGAAATATATATGCTCCGAAGGTATATTTCTGTCCACCTTCGAAGTAGATGCTATATTTCTGTCCCCTTCGAAGTAGATGCTATATTTCTGTCCACCTTCGAAGTAGAGGCTATATTTTCTGTCCACCTTCGAAGTAGATGCTATATTTCTGTCCACCTTCGAAGTAGAATATGGCTATATTCTGTCCACCTTCGTCTATATTTCTGTCCACCTTCGAAGTAGATGCGAAATACTGTCCCCTTCGAAAGTAGAGGCTATATTTCTGTCCACCCTTCGAAGTAGATGCTAGTCCAGAAAAGTAGAAGGCTATATTTCTGTCCCCTTCGAAGTAGATGCTATATAGTCCACCTTTGTCCACCTTCGAAGTAGATGCTACTGTCCACCTTCGAAGTAGATGCTATATTTCTGTCTCTCGAAGTAGATGCTATATTTCTGTCCACCTTCGAAGTAGATGCTATATTTCTGTCCACCTTCGAAGTAGATGCTATGTTTCTGTCCCCCTTCAAAGTAGATGCTATATTTCTGTCCACCTTCGAAGTAGATGCTATATTTCTGTCCACCCGAAGTAGATCAGAGGCTATATTTCTGTCCACCTTCGAAGTAGATGCTATATTTCTGTCCACCTTCGAAGTAGAGGCTATATTTCTGTCCACTTCTGACAGTAGATGCTATATTTCTGTCCACCTTCGAAAGTAGATGTCCTTCGAAGTATTTATATCTGTCACCTTCGAAGTAAGAGCTATATTTCTGTCCACCTTCGAAGTCTATATTTCACCTTCGAAGTAGAGGCTATATTTCTGTCCACCTTCCGAAGTAGATGCTATATTTTCTGTCCACCTCGAAAGTAGAGTCCTGTCCACTAGATATTAAGTATTTCTGTCCACCTTCGAATTAGAGGCTAACTATTTCTGTCCACCTTCCGAAGTAGATTTGCTATATTTCTGTCCACCTTCGAAGTAGATGCCTATATTTCTGTCACCTTCGAAGTAGATGCTATAATTTCTTGTCCACCCTTCCGAAAGATAAAGATGCTATATTTCTGTCTGCGAACCTTCCGAAGTAAGATTGCTATTTCTTGTTCGCACCTTCGAAGTAGATGCTATATTTCTGTCTGTCCACTGTCTTCGAAGTAGAGCTATATTCTGTCCACCTTCCACTTCGAAGTAGAGCTATATATTTCTGTCCACCTTCGAAGTAGATGCTATATTTCCTGTCACGTCCACCTTCGAAGTAGATGCTATATTTCTGTCCCTTCGAAGTAGATGCCACCTTCGATATTTCTGTCCACCTTCGAATTAGAGGCTATATTTCTGTCCACCTTCGACTTCGATAATTATTTTCTGTCCACCTTCGAAGTAGATGCTATATTTTCTGTCCCCTTCGAAGTAGATGCTATATTTCTGTCCACCTTGAATTAGATGGCTATTTTCTGTCCACCTTCGAAATTAGAGGCTATATTTCTGTCCACCTTCGAAGTAGAGGCTATATTTCTGTCCACCTTCGTAAGTAGATGCTATATTTCTGTCACCTTCGAAGTAGATGCTATATTTGTCCACCTTCGAAGTAGATTGCTATATTCTGTCCACTTCGAAGTAGATGCTATATTTTCTGTCCCCTTCGAAAGTAGATGCTATATTTCTGTCCACCTTCGATTAGATGCATATTTCTGTCCACCTTCGAAGTAGATGATATTCTGTCCACCTTCGAAGTAGATGCTATATTTCTGTCCCCCTTCGAAGTAGATGCTATATTTCTGTCCACCTTCGAAGTAGAGGCTATATTTCTGTCCACCTTCGATTAGAGGCTATATTTCTGTCCACTTCGAAGTAGAGGCTATATTTCTGTCCACCTTCGAAGTAGATGCTATATTTCTGTCCACCTCGAAGTAGAGGCTATATTTCTGTCCACCTTCGAAAGTAGATGCTATATTTCTGTCCACCTTCGAGTAGATGCTATATTTCTGTCCCCTTCGAAGTAGATGCTATATTCTGTCACCTTGAAGTAGATCTATTTCTGTCCACCTTCGAAGTAGAGGCTATATTTCTGTCCCCCTTCGAAGTAGAGGCTATATTTCTGTCCACCTTCGAAGTAGAGGCTATATTTCTGTCCACCTTCGAAGTAGAGCTATATTTCTGTCCACCTTCGAAGTAGATGCTATATTTCTGTCCCCCTTCAAAGTAGATGCTATATTTCTGTCCACCTTCGAAGTAGAGGCTATATTTCTGTCCACCTTCGAAGTAGATGCTATATTTCTGTCCACCTTCGAAGCAGATGCTATATTTCTGTCCACCTTCGAAGTAGATGTTATATTTCTGTCACCTTCGAAGTAGATGCTATATTTCTGTCCACCTTCGAAGTAGAGGCTATATTTCTGTCCACCTTCGAAGTAGATGCTATATTTAGTTCTGTCCTGTCCCACCTTCGAATTAGAGGCTATATTTCTGTCCAGAAGAGGCTATTATTTGCTGTCGCACCTTCGAAGTAGAATGCTATATTATCCCTGTCCACCTTCGAAGTAGAATGCTATATTTTCTGGTCCACCCTTAAGTAGATGCTATATTTCTGGTCACCTTCCGAAGTAGGATGCTAATAATTTCTGTCCCCCTTCGAAGTAAGATGCTATATTTCTGTCCACCTTCGAATTAGATGGGCTATATATTTCTGTCCACCTTCGAAATTAGATGCTATATTCTGTCCACATTGAATTAGAATGCTATATTTCCTGTCCACCTTCGAATTAGATGCTATAATTTCTGCCACTGCTTCGAATTAGAGCTATATTTCTGTCCACACTTCCGAAGTAGATGCTATATTTCTGTTTCCACCTTCGAAGTAGATGTTCCAAATTGGACCGCAGTGGTCAGCTGGATGCTTCGAGAAACGTTTTTTTTTCGTCAACCACGTGATACTGAGTTACACGTAAAACAAGAAGAGGAGAGAGAGCAAGGTAGAAAGATGGATAAGGAGAGAAAGAGATAGGGAAATAGAGAGATAGATAGATATATAGATAGATAGATACAGATAGAGAGAGAGAGAGAGAGAGAGAAACGTTCATACAAACATCATGGTGACTTTGATTCAATAAAAATCACAACAATAACAACAACAACAGTACAGATAACGACACCAAAGCCAAACGAGACAGTCGGGCCGTTAACATCAATCTTCGTCACTTTGGCAAACAAGTCTCCTAGGACTGCCCTCCCCCCCCCCAGCAAAAAACATCCTCTGGCAACGACCGACCGACTTCTAAATCTACAACACGCAGTCACAAACAACAACAATAACAAAGACAGACGACCTTCAGTGAATATCTCCAAAAAATTAAAAAACAAAAACAATTCTTAAGAGCAAAAACAATAATCTCTTATATAATGTAATACCAATGTTAATGATACTAGATGATAAGTGTTAGTGAACCGTTTTCATATTAACAAATGTAAAAAGGTTATGAATGTTGTAGAAAAGGTATGAACGAGAATGAAAAACTTCACAATACAAGAGATGTACTTGACCGGTTTCGAATATATCTTCGTCGGAAATATAAGTATTCCTGACAAAGATATATTTCGTAGTAGAAGCACCAACTTAGACCCACCGTCGGGCTGAACGCTTCTCGGGTTGTTTGGAAATTTTTTTTTCTTCGTCAACCACGTACCACTGAACAACACGTAAAAAGGAAAAGAGAGGAGAGGGAGAGCTCGGGAGAAAGAGGGATAAAGAGAAAGAGAGATAGATAGGGAGATAGATATATATATATAGAGAGAGAGCGAATGAGCGAGAGAGAGAGAGAGAGAGAGAAAGAGAGAGAGAGTGAGTGAGTGAGTGAGTGAGTGAGAGAGAGAAGAGAGAGAGAGAGAGAGAGAGAGAGAAGAGAGAGAGAGAGAGAGAGAGAGAGAGAGAGAGAGAGAGAGAGAGAGAGAGAAACAGAGAGAGACAGAGTAGAAACAATGATAACAATTATGATAACAATAATGATAATATCATATAATGATAATAAATGAAAAAAAGTAATAGATGATAATCATAATAACAATTGATAATAATAATAATGATGATAACAATAACAGACACACTTTAAATTACGATATGATTAACCACAACAAAAAACAGTAACAAAAAGGACAATAACAAAACGAAATAGAATCTAAGATGTGAAAATTTCTTCTCTTCCTTTTTTCTCCTCTTCCTTATCTTCTTCCTTCCTTCTCATCAATCAGATTATTCCTCTCTCCTCTTGTAAAAAGATAATAGAATGATGATGAAAAGAAAAGAAAAAAATAAGGAAAAAATGAAATTGCCTTTCAGATTTTTCGGAAAATGTGTACGTAAGATATTTTGGTTTGTTTGTGTGTGTCCGTGTGTGTGTGTGTGTGTGTGTTTGTGTGTGTGTGTGTGTGTGTGTGTGTGTGTGTGTGTGTTTGTATGTGTGTGTGTGTGTGTATTTGTAAATACTGATGTTTATCGTTATTATTGCCATTATGATTATGGTAATAACAATGATAGCAATTATGATAATGATAATGATAATAATAATGATACATCAATAAAAGAGAAAGAGATTTAAAACTACAACTACAACTACTACAATAATGATAATAATAATGATAATAATGATAATAATGAAAATGAAAATGACATTGATAATGATAGTAATGATAATGATGATATAGTAAACGATAATGATAGCATTAATCATAGTAATAATGGTAATGATGATGATTATAAAGACAATGATAATGAAAATGATAATGATGATGTTGATAATAGTGATAAAATGATAATGCTGATATTAGTCATTAAACGATAAGATAATAGTGATGATAATATGTTTAACAGTATTATCACTAATTGTTATTAATGTCATTAACATTACCATTATCAATATTACTTGCAATGGCCATAATGACAATATAGATAGTAGAAGTAGTGAAAACAATAATAATGATAATTATAGTAATAATAATAACAATGACGATAATATTAATAACAATAACAATAACGATGATATTAATGATAATAACAAAACGATGAATATTAATAATAATAACATAGCGTATGAATTATAATATAACAGTAACGATAATATCATGATAATAACAATTCTCATAATCATACGATAATGATAAAAAACAACTATAATGCGAAAAATAATAAAAAGCAATGACAACATAAACAAGGAAAGAATAATAAACATAATGATAAAAGTGATAAATGATTCATGACCTTAAGAGATTGATGTTGACATGTCAGGGTGATTTCCGGGCACAGTGTAGAAGAATGTGGACCATCGATTTCATACGGTGGTCACGGAAGGTTCTCGTGATGTGTATGGATAAGTACCATAGGGAACAGAATATATATATATATATATATTATATATATATATATATATATATATATATATATATATAATATATATATTCATATTTTATATTATATGTATATTTATATATATATATATATATATATAATATATATATATATATATATATATATATATATATAAATATATGTATATATATAATATATATATATATATATATATATATATATATAGATATATATATAGAGAGAGAGAGAGAGAGAGAGAGAGAGAGAGAGAGAGAGAGAGAGAGAGAGAGAGAGAGAGAGAGAGAGAGAGAGAGAGAGAGAGGAGAGAGATGGGGATACCGACACACACACACACACACACACACACACACACACACACACACACACACACACACACACACACACACACACACACACACACACACACACACACACCACACAACACACACACACACACAAACACACTCAAACACACACACACACACACCATCGTAAGTTACAAAACATCGTTTGATTTCCATTTCTTTTTGATTGCTCGTAATACCTTCGCCCTCTCATCACACAAGAGATATGAAAGAAATTACAAGTTAATTCAAGTTTCCTCTTTTTTAATCCAGCCTCTTTTCCCACGAAGGCACTTAGGCCTTGTCAGCCAGAAGTCATTAATTTCTTGCAAGAGAGTTTTGGCCTCAGAGTCAGCAACAATTTTTCCGCTTTGTTTTGAAGAAAGTGAGCTGATGAATAGGACGAGAGGGAAATTGTTTAAATAATATATGGGATAATGAAATGGTAGAATTGCAAAATTAATGCAAATAAGTAAAAAATATATACTAGAAAGAACCAGATTCAACAAACAACCAAATATAACAACAATAAAAAGAAAAAAAATGCAAAACATTCTACATCCCCTCATATAGGAAAGAGAGAGAGAGAGAGAGAGAGAGAGAGAGAGAGAGAGAGAGAGAGAGAGAGAGAGAGAGAGAGAGAGAGAGAGAGAGAGAGAGAGAGAGAGAGAGAGAGAGAGACAGACAGACAGACAGAGATAAAAGATAGAGAGAGAGAGAGAGAGACAGACAGACAAGATAAAAAGATAGAGAGAGAGAGAGATTTTTTTTTAATACTACATCCCATCATATAGGAAGATAATCCTAACCCTAACACTAAACATCTCATAAAAGGGATCTAGATTTGGAATTCCACTTCTCTCGTGACGTCATACCAGCCTCCCAGACATCAACATGGGATTATGATGTCAGTAGCATAGACTAATTTAGATTGTGATGTAAATAGCTCCCATTTATAGAGATTATAAGGTAAGCTGTCTGTAATTTAAAGGTTATGATGTAAGTAGTCTATAACTTTAAAGATTGTGGTATGTATGACCTCTTGTTATGTGAATTATGATGTAAGTAGCATATTAAGATTATGATGGAAGTAACCTACAACTGTAAGAAGTCTATACTTATAAAAATTATTTATTTGAGGAACCCATAACTGTATATTCTCAAGTAATTAACTATATATACTATCAACCATACACACACACACACACACACACACACACACACACACACACACACACACACACACACACACACACACACACACACACACACACACACACACATATATATATATATATATATATATATATATATATATATATATTATATATATATGTATGTATATATATATATATATATATATATATATATATATATATATATATGTATATATATATATATATATATATAATATATATATATATATATATATATATATATATATATAGTATATATATATATATATATATATATATATATATATATATATATAATGTATACATACATACATACACACACACACACACACACAACACACACACACACACACACACACACACACACACACACACACACACATATATATATATATATATATATATATATATATATATATATATATGTATTAATTAACTATATATATAAATTTGTAATTAAACATATATATCATTATGTAATCAAGTATACATATTAAGTAAGCTCAAGATAAACCAAAATAACACAATCATGTTTTACTCTCTGGGTTACAAGGACGTTTTCATGAAGTTGGTTATGAAAGAAAGGAAAAAAAGAGAGAAATAGGAAATATAACGAGAAAATGATGGCAACTTTTGATAACAAATGCTAGATGAAAAAAGAATTATAACAAATGCCATATTTGAAAACTAATGAGAGTAACAACTTTTAAAAATAAAAATCTGGATTATGATACAATATCATGGAAGAAAATATATATATATGGTTACTAAATGAATAGCATTCTGCGCGCGTACAATGACAGAAACACCATCACCTCAAGACGAGCACACACACACACACACACACACACGACACACACACACACAGCACATTGATACAACCACATGAATCAGCCAAAGACATACCACCTTTACGTAGGCCCGGTATCTGGATGTGTGTTTACTGGCTCAGTGGGTAAGGCGCCCGTGTGCTGATCGACTTTGCTTTGTTCGTGAGTTCGAGTCCTTCTCTGCACCGCGAGTGATTTGGACTCCGACGTTTCCTGATACAGGGTGGTGTGGTGGGTGTGGGGTGGGGGGGGGGTTCTATAGAAACTGCTCTTCGGGGTGGCTAATTACCCTGTCTCTGTCGTTATCATTATCATCATCATATTGTTATCAATTTAGTTATTGTTATAATCATTATTATTAACATTATTATTGTGATTACTGTTATTATTATTATTGTTGTTTTCATTAATAATATTATTATTTTTAGCATCGTCATCTTTATCACTGTCATTATCATTATCATAATTGTTATCATTATTATCATCATTATCATCAATACAATCATTATAGTTGTTTATTATTAGTATTATTAAAGTTATCATTATCATGTTATTATCATTATATTTCTTATGATAATAATGATTATTATGATTATCATTTTTATCATTATCATTGTTATTATCATTATCATTGTTATCATGATTATCATTATCATTGTTATTATGATTATCATTATCACTGTTATTATGATTATCATTATCCCTATTGTTATTATTGTTATTGTTATTGTTATTACTATTATTATTATTATCATTATCATAAATTATGTTGTTGTTATTGTTATTATCATTGTTATTTGTTTTTTATTATTTTTTTCTTCATTATTCTCATTGTTGTTGTTATTATTATTATCATTATAATTATCATTATCATCATTATTGTTATTATCATTTTTATTATCATCAATATTGTTATAATTTCCTTCATCATAATCATCATCGTTATTACTGTCGTTATTGTTGTTACTATCATTATAAAGAGATAACATTGTGATAGAGCACTGATATTGAAGGTCATAGGATTATTATTGTTATTATTACTAGTTATTGTTATTGCTATAATTATTATCATTATTGTTATTATTATTATTACCATTTCTATTATTTCTCTTGCTACTACTACTATCATTATTATCATTACCTCACCCTCACCTCCTCATCTTCCTAGACTTACCTCTCTCCACCCATCCTCCTCTACCTCTTTCCTTCCATCACTTTCTTCTCTTTTCCAACCTCTCCCCCTTCTTTCCTTACTCTCTTCTTCCTTCTGTCCCATTCCCTCCTCTTCCTTCTCATCTACCGCCTTTCTCTATCTTCTTTTTTCGAATAATTTTCCACATTTTTCCTCCTTCAACCCTCCCACTTCCTTCCCCTCTAACCCCTCCACCTCCACCCCTTCTAATCCTTTCTTCCTTCATCTAATTCCCTTCCCCCTTTCTCTCTATTCCTCTCTTCCTTTCTTTAATTCTTCCCACCATTTCCTACCCCTATCACCTCTCCCTTTTCTACCGTCTCCTTATTCCTTCTTCTCCTTTCTCCAACCTACCTGTTCCTCCTCTATAACCCCCTTTCTCCAACCCTCCTCCTCTTCCCGCTACTCCCACTTGCTTCCTTAGCCCCTCTCCCTTCTTCCTCCTTCTGCCTCCAACCCTCCTCTTTCTCCCTCAACCGTCCCCCTATTTCTCCCTCACGGTCCCCTCCTTCCTCTACCTCCTCCCTCCACTCCCCCCCTTCTCCCCTTCCTCCCTCCCTTCCTGACCCCTCTCCCCTTCCCCCTCCTTCTCCCTCACGATCCCTCCCTCCTCTACCTTCACCCTCCACTCCCCCCCTCCTTCCCTGAGTCCTTCCTCCCCTTCGTCCCTCCTTCCCTGACCCTCCTTCCTCTCCTTCCCCCCTCCCGGACCCCCTTCATCCTTCCAGAACCTCCTTCCTCCCTCCTGGAACCCTTCTTCCCCTTCCGTCCCTCCCCACCTCCCACCCCCACCCCCTTCCGCGCTCCCGAAAGAACTCGAGCGAAGGAATCCGAAGATCTGCCAATGATGCGTAAGATTACTTTCATTCAAGTTTTTCCCCTACCGTAATTTTGCCTTTTATTATTATTTTTTTTCTACTTTTTTTTTCTTTTATTTTCTTTTTTTTTTTACATCCTCTCGAGTCCTGAGCAAGATTAATAACCTTTCGCAGCGATAGATATCCTCTTCTTATGGGAGGATGCGAGGACCATAGAGAGCTTAGTGAGGTAAAGGAATTGGAGGATGAGGAGGGCAAGCGAATAGGGGGGAAGGGAGGGAGGGAGGGAGGGAGGGAGGAGAGAGAAGGAGAGAGAAAGGTAAGAAAGGAAGGAGAGGGTAGAAGAAGAGGAGGAAAGGGAGAACGGAAAGAATAAGGGGCGGAAAGAAGTTAGAGAGAGAAGGACGAGTGGTAAAGGGAGAGAAGGAAAGAAGGATAGGAAGGAGAGACGCGAAAGAATAAGGGGAGGATGAAGAGAGCGGAGAGAATAAAGGGAGGAAAGAAAGAAGGGAAAAAAGAATGAATGACAAGGTGTGAAGAGAGAGAGAAAGGAGAGAAGGGGGTAGAGGTGGGAGAGAAGGAGAGAAGTGAAAGGAGACAAAGGTAAGAGACGAAGAAGAGACACGAGCGAAAAAAGGGAGGAAGTTGACAACAGATAAGGGGAGAGGAGAAAGAAGAGAGAGAAGAGTGGATGGTAAAACGCGAGAAAAGGACAGAAGGAAAACAAAGATCATAGAGGAAAAGAGAGGAAAAAATAAGAAGAGGAAAGGAAGGGAGAAAAGAATGAGGGGTAAGGCAGGGGGAATAAGAAGTGGGAGAAAGGAAGAAGAGAAGCAAGGGAAAAGAGAGAAAGGAGAGAAGGAATATAGCAAGAGAAGGAAAGATGGGGAGAAGAGATTGCGTGAAAAGAGAACACGTAAGGGTAGAGAAGAGATATATGGGTGAAGGGAACAGATAAAGAATAAAGGGAGTAGATAGAGTAAGAGATGGAAAGAAAGACAGACAAGGAAGGGAGAGATGTATGGAGGAGCAAGCAAAAAGAGAAGAGAGAAAAAAAAGCAAGGAGAAGTCAAGGAGATGAAGGAGGGAAAAGAGAGGAAAGAGAGGAGAGAATGAAAGAATGACTGGGATAGACGGAGGATGAGGAGATGGGAGACGATGGAGGAAAAGAGGGAGAGAAGACAGCAAAGAGAGAAAGAGGAAGAGACATATGAGAAGAATATAGTATAGAAGAAGGGAGGAAGGATTAAAGGGCAAAAGACTAGGATATGAGGACGAAGAGAGAGAGAAATAGGAATGAAGAAAGAGTAAAGAGAAATAATGAAAGAAATAGAGGTAAGAAAAGAAAATAATGAGAAAGAAGTAGGGTACAAACACTCACGTGCCCACAGATGCGCATTGCATGTACATAACAAATACGTAATTTATTTACCTTTTAAGCTCTCCTGCCGCCGTAATTCTCGATTCCATCCTTTTAACACATAAATTCTGTCCCTTGTCCTTCCCCCATTCTTCCTCTCGTTCTCTTTATCATACTCTCTCTCTTCTTATCTCCTAACAGCATAAGATCCCTTCATTGATCTCCAGAACCCTAGTTCATATGAGACGAAATTCCTCCTTTGTGTCATCGCTAATTGCAACGTCCTTCAATACTGTATAAATCCGCATTAACTAGAAATTATGATCATTAGCGTTATCATTAGGCGTTGTGTCTGCGGGCGTAATGAGCGGTGGCGGGCTGATTCACTGCGCGTGTTTGTGACTCATTTGATTGGATTACAGGAATAGTGAATTTGTACGTTGGCTGGTTAGAGTGTCTTTGCTTGAATTTACGTTGGGTCCTCCCCTATTTGTCCTGTGTGATGATTCAGGGTTCCTGGTATCTCTCTTTTCGCTTATTTCTGCCTTACTGTGTGCTTTCTATGTGTTTGCTGCTCCTTGGCTTCTCGTGTCTTTCTCTCTCTCTGCTTCTGTGGTTTTCTCTGTCTCTTGCTGTGTTGGTTTGGTTTGTTTGTTTGTTGGTTGGTTTGGTTGTTTGTTTGTTTCTCATTATCTCCCGTTCATTCTTTCTCCTCTGTCTGTTTTGTCTGCTTCCGTTGTCCACTTCTCTCTTTTCTGTCGTTCTCTTTCCGCCCTCTCTCTCTCTTTCTTCACTTGTCTATCCCCTTTCCACCTTTATCTCTCTCGTCCTTTTATAATATGATTATATTATATATATTACTTTAATATATATATATATAATACATATATATTTATATATATATACTATATAATATAATATATTTATTACATATATTAAATTTATATATATTTATATATTATATATATATATAATTTATATATATACTACTATATATATATATATATATATAATATACCTATTATATATATAATATATATATAATATATATTATATATTAGTATATATATATATATTATATTATATATATATATATATATAATATATATATATATATATAATATATATATATATATATATATAATAATATATATATATATTATAATATATACTGTATATATTTATAGATAATATATATATAATATAATAATATATATATATATATATATATATATACATATATATATATTATATATATATTATATAATATAGTATAATATATATCTATATATAATTATATATAGATATATATATCTTTCGCTATCTTTTCTCTCTCTCTTCCCTTACTCCTTGCCTTGCCTATACCTTCCTCTCCTCTCTCTTACTCGTACTATCTCTAACTTTCATACTCTCTCTCTTTAAACCCAGCAGCGCACATCTAAGGCACTAACACACACACGTACACACGCACACACACGCACACGTCTCCCAAATTGTTTTCCAATAGATTGTGTTTGCATATTATTGGGTAATGTCAGACAGCAGAGACTGACCGCAAACTTATTGTCAATGCTTCGAATTCTTGCATATATTTTGTCTTTCCTCTATTTTTATTTTGTCTTTCCTTTTTATTTTTCTTGAAGAAGAAGCTAGAAGGGAATTTTATTGCTTCTGAAGGACATTGTTTCATGGCTGAAGTTGCTGTCATTAAGTTGTTGTCTTTCTGTTGGGTTGTTTCATTTTGTTTCGTTGTGTTGCTATGTGGTGTGATGATGTTATTATTGTATAGTGTTATGCTGTTGTTATTCTCTGTATTTACCTTTATTGTATTCTATTTATAGTGTTTTAGGTTTTCGTTCATACAATTATGTTGCGTAGAATGGATTCAATATGTAGGATACTTCAGACTCCTTATACAACAGAAAAAAAAAATTGTTGTAATCATATGTGAATAATATGCTAAAAAAAACAAAAAAAAAAAAAAACAATCATATATCACCCTTTTCATCCGCTCGAAAAACTTTGCTCGTCTGTTAACCGGAAAGCAATACAAGACATCCCCTCCCCCCCCCTCGCCCCCAACCCCTCCTTCCACTCCGTCCCCGCCCCCCCTAACCCCTCTCGAAAGCTTGTTTCACTTCTGCCTAGATGACCCCATGCTCGCATAGGCCTACCCAAACTGCTAAAAGAAAAAGAAAATTAAAGTTTTTGTCCTTGTATACAGTCGCCCGTACGAGTAGTGAAATCTGGGTATTTTCCCGTAGATTTTTTCTCTTGCGGTATTATCAGATTGTTTCTGTTAAAGTTTTCCCTCTTCTTTATAGTTTGCTATTATTGTTTTTTATTATTGATGTTATCATTGTTATTACTATAATAATCATTATCATTATTGTTATTATTTTTGTTATTATCATTATTTATCATCATTATTATCATTATCATCTTTTCCCTTATCAATATTATCATTTTTATCATTTTGTTGTTTTTTTTTCACTTCTTTATGACCCCAGAACCTTATCACAATCCCCCTACCCCATGACCCCCTCCTCCACCAAATTCAAGCCGTCTTCCAACTTCACCCACCTTCTTCCAACCTCTCAACCTCTCCCATTTTCAGTCCTCAACCCCACCAAGCCTGCTACTTATCCTCCATCCTCAAGAAGACAGAGTTTCCCTTCTCTTAACTCCTCTCAGCCCCCAACATACCCGCCCTCACCCCCCCCCCCGCCCCTCCAACTAGTTCCTTAAAAAGAAAAAAAAAGATCTCAATCTCTCTCATCTACTCAGTCCCTTACCCCAACCTCCGCTTCAAATCCAACGCCCCCCCCCCCTTCCAAACAGTCCCCCTTCACCCCCCTATAACTCCACTCCCTCTTTACCCCTCTCTCTCTTCAACCCA
>NW_020872958.1:43746-46246 GCF_003789085.1 Penaeus vannamei | reverse complement strand
ACCTTTATTCATTCACATATAGTCATCTTATTACCTGATCTCTCCACTTACCTGTAATCAACCGTCACATGAGACTCCCACGATCCACATTAGACTTCAATAGGAATATATATTTCTTCACAATACGAAAATTATTTTTAGTGAATTTAAGGCTTTAAGATGCTCCACTGCTGACTGATGACTTCTCAATAACAGGATTTATAAAAAATCTATTCACCTATTCAAATAATTTTCTTAGTTTTATGGTTTTAAAACCCTGGACTGATAACTCTATTTCTGTCGGAAATAACACAAAAATTATTTACATTACATAAGGTATATCTTAGATTCAGGGCTTTACTGTTCTTGACTGATGACTCAAGATTTCCATACAAGACTACACGACAAATCGCCGCTCATTTTGGTCGCTGCATGTCTTTCCTCATGTATATTATGGTGGTTGTTTGTCAGTTTTTCTTTTCATCTAAATTTGGACAATAAAGGGAAGTAAATATTGACGTTCCTTTATGGATGCTAGTTTAGTTATTTGTATAATAATGTCATTTTGTTATTCATGCTGTTATTGATATTTTGGTTATTATAATAGTTGTGCAATCGCCATTATTATTATATTTTTTCATTATCAATATCTTCCTTATCTTATCATCATCACCATCATTATCACCATAATCATAATCATCATGGCCATCATCATAACCACAATGATAATCCTCATAATTGCCATCACCAATACCGCCACCACCATCATAAACATACGTCACCACCATCATCATAAACATACGTCACACCACCATCATAACATACGTCATTCATCATAACCATACGTCACCACCATCGTACTCCGTCCACGTAAAAACCCTTCTTATGTACCCCATCTTCTCCCCTTCCACACAGGAGACCACGAGCCTAATAAAACCGCAGATAAATCAATCAGTCATTAGCTAAGTACAGTGGCAAGGAGACCCAGCTGTTGCCAACCTCCCTTGGGTCCTCGAAGAAGGGTCGCCTCTTACGTAGCCAGCTTATCCTCTCTCTCGCGCGCGGTCATTGGTGATGGTAACACTGTCGGTAGGATTGGCTGATCATGGAGATGAGATCACAGAGATGACTGTATTATTGATGATGATGATGATATGATGATATGATGATATGATGATGATGATGATGATGATGATGATGATGATGATGATGGTGATGATGATAATAATGAGGAGGAGGAGGATAATAATAATGATGATAATGATAATAATGATAATAAGTGATAATGATGATAATAATAATGGTAACAATAATGAGGCCTATACGGGAAGCTCAGCGCGTTGAACTTTTCTGAAACCACTACCAACCAGACATAAGAGGAAACAATAAAAACTATCGATAAGAACAGTCAATAACAGAGAGAGAGAGAGAGAGAGAGAGAGAGAGAGAGAGAGAGAGAGAGAGAGAGAAGAGAGAGAGAGAGAGAGAGAGAGAGAGAGAGAGAGAGAGAGAGAGAGAGAGAGAGAGAGAGAGAGAGAGAGAGAGAGAGAGAGAGAGAGAGAGAGAGAGAGAGAGAGAGGAGAGAGAGAGAGAGAGAGAGAGAGAGAGAGAGAGAGAGAGAGAGAGAGAGAGAGAGAGAGAGAGAGAAAGAGAGAGAGAGAGAATGTAATTAGTGACAAGAACAACACGCACATTACTTCATGTAATCATTTCATATGGTCTAATAATGGATTGTCTTTATCATCTCTGCTCCCTAATGCACCCCAAACACTTCTATTTAAAGAACTATGTCAATTATCGACGCTCTTGTTCCGAGGACACTAAAAATGGAGGTATTAGAACACGCCCAAACTATGACGTCATGCCCACTAACGCGAACCCAACGCGCTACTAAATATGGTGACAATATTAGCTATAATAATATTACTGATAATATTGATAATAAGGATGATAATATTAATAATGATAATAATAGTTTAAAAAATAATGATAATAATGATGATAATAATGATAATATTGGCGATAATAATAATAATAATAATAATGATAATGACATTAATTATGATAAGGATAATAACAATAATAATTATAATAATAACTCATGGTAGTGATGATAATAACAACAATTATGATATCAATAATGATTACGATAATGATTAGAATGACATAACAATAACAATGAAAGCAGTAATGATAATAAATGATAATGATGATGATAAAAACAGTAATGATAATAACAAAAAGAACAATAATGACAATAATATTAATGATAATGAAATAATAATGATAATAGCAATAGTTATAATAATAATGACAGTAACGATAAAATAACGATAAAAGTGATAATAATAATGAAGATAACTGTAAGGATATTAATGATAACAATAAAAACAGCAAGAGTAACAACAACGATAACAATGATAATGGTAATAATAACTGAAATGATAAGACGAAAAATGATAATGATAACAATACCATTATAGTAATGATAACAGAGGTAATGACTTATACATTCTAGCCA
>NW_020872958.1:38187-43432 GCF_003789085.1 Penaeus vannamei | reverse complement strand
TCGTGTTTTTATGATAGCGTTGCGTAGTTTGTTGGTTAGTTAGCGGAAAAAAATACGTGTACAGAATGTTTAGCAGAGGTGTGTCTTAGCCCAGCTTAAATGCCACTAAATGTTTGGTGGTGATCCGGATCAGGGATTTTGATGTAATTATGTAATTTCGTGTGAATATATTTTATTGTATCAAGGGTAACTATCGCCATTATTACCTTTATTACCACCTAAAAAAACTATGTTTACGGACGTCATCAGTGTCCCTGAGAGAAGGAGGATTTTTAATGCCATTCTTCAAGTGTAAATATTCTTATTGCATCAGTGACCCTGTTGCCTTGGCGGAGGCCCTCTCTGAGCGCCTCTGGTTTGTGATTATTACCAATCATTATTTTGTTCTTTTTGTTGCTATTACTGTCATCATTTTATTACTGTCGTATCATCATCATCGTTGTTATTGTTATTATTATCAATAAAAAAAAATCTTTAAGAATTTTCATTTTTCTATTATTGTTATTAATATTATGCTTTGTTATCATTATTATCGTTATTTTTCATTATTATCATTTATCATTATTGTTAATTATCATTATTAGTATAATTTATTCATTATCGTTATTTTATATTATTCATTATCATTATTACTATTGTTATCATTATAATCAGTACATCATTACTATTGTTATTACATTATATTATTTCATTTTATTATTATTGTCATTATTATCATTATTGTTGTTGTTATTATTTTCATCACTATTATTATCATCTTAATTATTTTTAATTATCTTTATTATTATCATTAATATTAAATTATCATCATCATCGTTATCACCATTAATTACCATTCATACGTTGTTGTTATTATCATTATTATATATTATATATATTATTATTATTATCACTGTTATTATTATCATTGTTACTATCATAATCATTATCACTATCATTATAATTATAATCCATCCTCATTACTATTGTTGATAATGATAATGATAATAGTGATAATGATAATAATAATAGTGATATTATAAGATATAATGACAATAATAATGATAACGATAATAATAATAATGATCATAATAATAATAATGATAATAATAACAATGAAAATAATCATAATAACAATACTGATAATAACAACAAAACCGCAATAAATAACACAATGAAAGAAGGAATATGCACTACCGCATTCAAATGATGAAAAATAAACCTCTCGGTCGGGACTCGAACCCTCGTCGTTGCAGACAGCGAGTTACCTGCCTGCAACGACGGGGGTTCGAGTCCCGATCGGAGGGTTTTTTTATTCTTCAATAATAACAATGATAATAGATACAGCATCAGGTCTATTGAAAAGATAATGAATGTTAAAGGAAAGGGATCAAATTTATAAAAATAATAATAATGGTGATAATAATAATAATGATGACAGTAATGATAATAATAATAATAGAAATAATGATATTCTTGATATTATTGATAATATCAATAATAATAATGATAATGATAATAATGACAATATTAATAATGATAATAGTAACATTGATAAAATAATAATAGTAACTATTATAATAATAATAATAGTATTAACAGCAATAATAATAGTAGTGAAAATGACCACTGTGATAATGAAAATATTATAAAGGTCACTGTGCAAGGCCCTCGTGAATGTTATGCTAGATATGTAAGAATAATGATAATAATGATGATAATAATATATGCTATTAATAATAATAACGATAATAATAATGATAATAACAACAACAATAATAATGATAATAATAATAATAACAGTAACAATAATATTAATCATAACAGCAATACTGATAATAACAACAAAACAGTAATAATAACAATGAAAGATGGAATAAAGCATTACCGCATTCAAATGAGGAAAAAATAACCTCTCCGATCGGGACTCGAACCCTCGTCATTGCAGACAGTTACTTGCCTGCAACGGCGAGGATTCGGGAAACATGCGAAGTAGAAGAAGAAAACGAAAAAGCCAAGAAAGACCAAATAGGTAAATGTGAAACTCCACTTCTGTGCCATGCCGGTTATTTAATAAATGAGAGAAACAATTCAAATTAGAAAAAGCGAAAAAGGGAACACATAAAAGAGAAAGAAAGACCACGTGACAAGGGTAAAATACGAAACCTAGCGGGTCCCTCCGCCTCCGAGCCGTGCGAGCTCCGAGGTTCCAGTCACATCGCAGCGGTTCAACTCAGAGCTCAAGCTACGTCACGGAGGCTTCGGGAGCGCCAACGACACCCGCGTGCAACGTCCTCAGGGAAATGTGTCACTTTTCTCGCCCCGAAGTCGGGTTTGGACCAGCAGTAGGCACGCGGGCATGTTTCGCACCACCGCCATGTGACTCGAACCCCCGACTCTCACATTAGGAGTCAGGTGTTCTAACCACTGGGCTATGCGGTAGAATATATTTTAGTGGATTGGGGTTTATTAAGTGATGATAGCGTGTAGGCTGGGAATTTACATGTGTATGTCTGTGGATGTGCATGTGTGTGTGTGTGTCTGAATATGCATGTGTGTGTGCATGTTTATGCAAAAAACACAAAGTTAAAAAAAAAATAAAAAAAAAATCGTAATGAATTCCCTAAAAAAAATGTGAATGCCTTACCTCCGCCAAAGAGGTCGTGTTTATGATAGAGTTGGTTAGTTTGTTGGTTAGTTAGCGGAAAAAATACGTGTACAGAATGTTTAGCAGAGGTGTGTCTTAGCCCAGCTTAAATGCCCCTAAATGTTGGTGGTGATCCGGATCAGGGAATTTTGATGTAATTCCTCGTGTGAATATATTTTATTGTATCAAGGGTAACTATCACCATTATTACCTTTATTACCACCTAAAAAACTATGTTTACGGACGTCACCATTCTTGAGAAAGAGAGGATTTTAATGCCATTCTTCAAGTGTAAATATTCTTATTGCATCAGTGACCCTGTTGCCTTGGCGGAGGCCCTCTCTGAGCGCCTCTGGTTGTGATTATTACCATCATTATTATTGTTCTTTTTGTTGCTATTACTGTCATCATTTTATTACTGTCGTTATCATCATCATCGTTGTTATTGTTATTATTATCATTTAAAAAAAATCTTTATTAAGATGATTTTCATTTTCATTCTCATTATTATTATTAATATTATGCTTGTTATCATCTTTATTATCGTTATTATTTTCATTATTATCATTATCATTATTGTTATCATTATCATTATTAGTATAATCATTTTTTTTTTTATTATTATCATTATTACTATTGTTATCATTATAATCAGTATCATCATTACTATTGTCATTATCATTATTATTATTATCATTTTATTATTATTGTCATTATTATCATTATTGTTGTTGTTATTATTTTCATCACTATTATTATCATCTTAATAATTACTATTATTATATTATCTTTATTATTATCATTAATATTATAATTATCATCATCATCGTTATCACCATTATTATCATCATCGTTGTTATTATCATTATTATTATTATAATAATAATTATTATTATTATTATAGTTATTATTATCATTGTTACTATCATAATCATTATCACTATCATTATCATTATAATCTGCATCATCATTACTATTGTTGATAATGATAATGATGATAATAGTGATAATGATAATAATAATAGTGATAATTATAAAAGATGTAATAATAATAATGATAACGATGATAATAATAATGATCATAATAATAATAATAATAATAATCATAATAATAATATAATAATAATAATAATAAATAATAATAATAATAATAATAATAATAAATAATAACAAAAAAAATCATAATAACAATACTGATAATAACAACAAAACAACAATAATGATGATAATGAAAGATGATATAATGCACTACCGCATTCAAATGATAAAAAAATAACCTCTCCGATCGGGACTCGAACCCTCGTCGTTGCAGACAGCGAGTTACCTGCCTGCAACGACGGGGGTTCGAGTCCCGATCGGAGGGTTTTTTTATTCTTCAATAATAACAATGATAATAGATACAGCATCAGGTCTATTGAAAAGATAATGAATGTTAAAGGAAAGGGATCAAATTTATAAAAAAATAATAATGGTGATGATAATAATAATAATGATGACAGTAATGATAACAATAATATAGAAATAATGATATTCTTGATATTATTGATAATATCAATAATAATAATGATAATGATAATAATGACAATATTAATAATGATAATAGTAACATTGATGAAATAATAATAACAATAGTAACAATTATAATAAAAATAATAGTATTAACAGCAATAATAATAGTAGTGAAAATGACCACTGTGATAATGAAAATATTATAAAGGTCACTGTGCAAGGCCCTCGTGAATGTTATGCTAGATATGTAAGAATAATGATAATAATGATGATAATAATGATAATGCTATTAATAATAATAACGATAATAATAATGATAATAACAACAATAATAATGATAATAATAATAACAGTAACAATAATATTAATCATAACAGCAATACTGATAACAACGACAAAACAGTAATAATAACAATGAAAGATGGAATAATGCACTACCGCATTCAAATGAGGAAAAAATAACCTCTCCGATCGGGACTCGAACCCTCGTCATTGCAGACAGTTACTTGCCTGCAACGGCGAGGATTCGGGAAACATGCGAAGTAGAAGAAAACGAAAAAGCCAAGAAAGACCAAATAGGTAAATGTGAAACTCCACTTCTGTGCCATGCCGGTTATTTAATAAATGAGAGAAACAATTCAAATTAGAAAAAGCGAAAAAGGGAACACATAAAAGAGAAAGAAAGACCACGTGACAAGGGTAAAATACGAAACCTAGCGGGTCCCTCCGCCTCCGAGCCGTGCGAGCTCCGAGGTTCCAGTCACATCGCAGCGGTTCAACTCAGAGCTCAAGCTACGTCACGGAGGCTTCGGGAGCGCCAACGACACCCGCGTGCAACGTCCTCAGGGAAATGTGTCACTTTTCTCGCCCCGAAGTCGGGTTTGGACCAGCAGTAGGCACGCGGGCATGTTTCGCACCACCGCCATGTGACTCGAACCCCCGACTCTCACATTAGGAGTCAGGTGTTCTAACCACTGGGCTATGGCGGTAGAATATATTTAACCTGGAATTGGGGTTTATTAACTGGTTAGCGTGAAGGCTGCGAATGCTATGGTAGTTATGTAAAGATATCAATAATGATGATAATGATGATAATAATAATAATAATAT
>NW_020872958.1:25687-28187 GCF_003789085.1 Penaeus vannamei | reverse complement strand
TCATTATTGCCATTATTATTATTACTAATATTATCGTCATTATCATCATGACCATCATTGTTACTATTATAATAACAATATCAATAGTAATTTTAACAGTGATGATAATAATGATAATAATGATAATGATTATCTTAATAATGATGAAATGATAATAATAATGATAATGATAATGATGGCATTAAAGATGATAATAACAATAATAATGATAAGAATATTGATACCCTTAATAAGAAGAAAAGTGATAACATTTTTACTATCATTAATAATAACAATAATAATGATGATGATGTGCGAGAAAAAAGCGAAAAAGGGAACACAAAAAAGAGAAAGGAAGACCACGTGACAAGGGTAAAATACGAAACCTAGCGGGTCCCTCCGCCTCCGAGCCGTGCGAGCTCCGAGGTTCCAGTCACATCGCAGCGGTTCAACTCAGAGCTCAAGCTACGTCACGGAGGCTTCGGGAGCGCCAACGACACCCGCGTGCAACGTCCTCAGGGAAATGTGTCACTTTTCTCGCCCCGAAGTCGGGTTTGGACCAGCAGTAGGCACGCGGGCATGTTTCGCACCACCGCCATGTGACTCGAACCCCCGACTCTCACATTAGGAGTCAGGTGTTCTAACCACTGGGCTATGGCGGTAGAATATTTATGTGGAATTGGGGGTTTATTAACTGATGATAGCGTGTAGGCTGGGAATTTACATGTGTATGTCTGTGGATGTGCATGTGTGTGTGTGTGTCTGAATATGCATGTGTGTGTGCATGTTTATGCAAAAAACACAAAGTTACCTAAAAAAAAAAAAAAAAAAAAAATGGTAATGAATTCCATAAAAAAATGTGAATGCCTTACCTCCGCCAAAGAGATCGTGTTTATGATAGAGTTGGTTAGTTTGTTGGTTAGCGTAAAAAATACGTGTACAGAATGTTTAGCAGAGGTGTGTCTTAGCCCAGCTTAAATGCCCCTAAATGTTGGTGGTGATCCGGATCAGGGAATTTTGATGTAATTCCTCGTGTGAATATATTTTATTGTATCAAGGGTAACTATCGCCATTATTACCTTTATTACCACCTAAAAAACTATGTTTACGGACGTCACCATTCTTGAGAAAGAGAGGATTTTAATGCCATTCTTCAAGTGTAAATATTCTTATTGCATCAGTGACCCTGTTGCCTTGGCGGAGGCCCTCTCTGAGCGCCTCTGGTTGTGATTATTACCATCATTATTATTGTTCTTTTTGTTGCTATTACTGTCATCATTTTATTACTGTCGTTATCATCATCATCGTTGTTATTGTTATTATTTCATTATCTTTATTTTATATTAATATTATAATTATCATCATCATCGTTATCACCATTATTATCATCATCGTTGTTGTTATTATCATTATTATTATTATTATTATTAATATTATTATTATTATAGTTATTATTATCATTGTTACTATCATAATCATTATCACTATCATTATCATTATAATCTGCATCATCATTACTATTGTTGATAATGATAATGATGATAATAGTGATGATAATAATAATAGTGATAATTATAAAAGATGTAATAATAATAATGATAACGATAATAATAATAATAATAATAATAATAATGATAATAATAATAATGATAATAATAACAATAAAAATAATCATAATAACAATACTGATAATAACAACAAAACAACAATAATGATGATAATGAAAGATGATATAATGCACTACCGCATTCAAATGATGAAAAAATAACCTCTCCGGTCGGGACTCGAACCCTCGTCGTTGCAGACAGCGAGTTACCTGCCTGCAACGACGGGGGTTCGAGTCCCGATCGGAGGGTTTTTTATTCTTCAATAATAACAATGATAATAGATACAGCATCAGGTCTATTGAAAAGATAATGAATGTTAAAGGAAAGGGATCAAATTTATAAAAAAAAAAATAATAATGGTGATGATAATAATAATAATGATGACAGTAATGATAATAACAATAAAATATCTTGATATTATTGATAATATCAATAATAATAATGAAAATGATAATAATAATATTAATAATGATAATAGTAACATTGATGAAATAATAATAACAATAGTAACAATTATAATAAAAATAATAGTATTAACAGCAATAATAATAGTAGTGAAAATGACCACTGTGATAATGAAAATATTATAAAGGTCACTGTGCAAGGCCCTCGTGAATGTTATGCTAGATATGTAAGAATAATGATAATAATGATGATAATAATGATAATGCTATTAATAATAATAACGATAATAATAATGATAATAACAACAACAATAATAATGATAATAATGATAATAATAATAACAGTAACGAAAATATTAATCATAACAGCAATACTGATAATAACAACAAAACAGTAATAATAACAATGAAAGATGGAATAATGCATTACCGCATTCAAATGAGGAAAAAATAACCTCTCCGATCGGGACTCGAACCCTCGTCGTTGCAGACAGTTACTTGCCTGCAACG
>NW_020872958.1:18187-20687 GCF_003789085.1 Penaeus vannamei | reverse complement strand
AGGGAATTTTGATGTAATTCCTCGTGTGAATATATTTTATTGTATCAAGGGTAACTATCACCATTATTACCTTTATTACCACCTAAAAAAACTATGTTTACGGACGTCACCATTCTTGAGAAAGAGGATTTTAATGCCATTCTTCAAGTGTAAATATTCTTATTGCATCAGTGACCCTGTTGCCTTGGCGGAGGCCCTCTCTGAGCGCCTCTGGTTGTGATTATTACCATCATTATTATTGTTCTTTTTGTTGCTATTACTGTCATCATTTTATTACTGTCGTTATCATCATCATCGTTGTTATTGTTATTATTATCATTTAAAAAAAAATCTTTATTAAGATGATTTTCATTTTCATTCTCATTATTATTATTAATATTATGCTTGTTATCATCTTTATTATCGTTATTATTTTCATTATTATCATTATCATTATTGTTATCATTATCATTATTAGTATAATCATTATTTTCATTATTATTATTATACTATTGTTATCATTATAATCAGTATCATCATTACTATTGTCATTATCATTATTATATTATCATTATTATTATTATTGTCATTATATCATTATTGTTGTTGTTATTATTTTCATCACTATTTTATTATCTTAATAATTACTATTATTATTATTATTATTATCATTTAATATTATAATTATTATCATTCATCATTATTTCATTATATATTATAATAATATTATTATTATTATTATAGTTATTTTATCATTGTTACTATCATAATCATTATCACTATCATTATCATTATAATCTGCATCATCATTACTATTGTTGATAATGATAATGATGATAATAGTGATAATGATAATAATATATGTGATAATTATAAAGATGTAATAATAATAATGATAACGATAATAATAATAATGATCATAATAATAATGATAATAATAATATCATAATAATATAATAATAATAATAATAATATAATAATAATAATAATAATAATAATAATAATAATAATAATAATAACAATAAAAATAATCATAATAACAATACTGATAATAACAACAAAACAACAATAATGATGATAATGAAAGATGATATAATGCACTACCGCATTCAAATGATGAAAAAATAACCTCTCCGATCGGGACTCGAACCCTCGTCGTTGCAGACAGCGAGTTACCTGCCTGCAACGACGGGGGTTCGAGTCCCGATCGGAGGGTTTTTTTATTCTTCAATAATAACAATGATTATAGATACAGCATCAGGTCTATTGAAAAGATAATGAATGTTAAAGGAAAGGGATCAAATTTATATAAAAAAATAATAATAATGGTGATGATAATAATAATAAAATGACAGTAATGATAATAATAATAATAGAAATAATGATATTCTTGATATTATTGATAATATCAATAATAATAATGATAATGATAATAATGACAATATTAATAATGATAATAATAACATTGATGAAATAATAATAACAATAGTAACAATTATAATAAAAAAATAGTATTTAACAGCAATAATAATAGTAGTGAAAATGACCACTGTAATAATGAATATATAAAGGTCACTGTGCAAGCCCCTCGTGAATATGCTAGATATGTAAAAAATAATGATGATAATAATGATAATGCTATTAATAATAATAACGATAATAATAATGATAATAACAACAACAACAATAATAATGATAATAATAATAATAACAGTAACAATAATATTAATCATAACAGCAATACTGATAACAACAACAAAACAGTAATAATAACAATGAAAGATGGAATAAAGCATTACCGCATTCAAATGAGGAAAAAATAAACCTCTCCGATCGGGACTCTAACCCTCGTCGTTGCAGACAGTTACTTGCCTGCAAACGCGAGGATTCGGGAAACATGCGAAAGTAGAAGAAAACGAAAAAGCCAAGAAAGACCAAATAGGTAAATGTGAAACTCCACTTCTGTGCCATGCCGGTTATTTAATAAATGAGAGAAACAATTCAAATTAGAAAAAAGCGAAAAAGGGAACACATAAAAGAGAAAGAAAGACCACGTAACAAGGATAAAATACGAAACCTAGCGGGTCCCTCCGCCTCCGAGCCGTGCGAGCTCCGAGGTTCCAGTCACATCGCAGCGGTTCAACTCAGAGCTCAAGCTACGTCACGGAGGCTTCGGGAGCGCCAACGACACCCGCGTGCAACGTCCTCAGGGAAATGTGTCACTTTTCTCGCCCCGAAGTCGGGTTTGGACCAGCAGTAGGCACGCGGGCATGTTTCGCACCACCGCCATGTGACTCGAACCCCCGACTCTCACATTAGGAGTCAGGTGTTCTAACCACTGGGCTATGACGGTAGAATATATTATATGGAAATTGGGGTTTATTAAGTGATGATAGCGTGTAGGCTTGGGAATTACATGTGTATGTCTGTGGATGTGCATGTGTGTGTGTGTCTGAATATGCATTGTGTGTGTGCATGTTTATGCAAAAAAAACACAAAGTTACCCTTAAAAAAAAAAAAA
>NW_020872958.1:0-12500 GCF_003789085.1 Penaeus vannamei | reverse complement strand
TTTTCTTTTTTATTCTCCTCTTCGTATCTTCGTCGTGAGTTTTTGATGTGTCTGTATTTCTTTTTTTTTTCCTTTTTTTTTATTTTGTCTTCTTTCCTTTTTTTCGTTTCTTCGTTGTGAGTTTTTGAAGGTCTGTTTTTTTTCTTTCTTTTGTTTCTTCGTCGTGAGTTTTTGAAGTTTCTTTATCTATCCTCTTTTTTTGTCTTCTCTTTTGATTTGTCTTCTTCCAGGTCGTTTCGTCTAAATCTCCTCTTTTTTTTTTTTCTTTTATTCTCCTCTTCGTATCTTCGTCGTGAGTTTTTGATGTGTCTGTATTTTCTTTTCTTTTTTTTTTTTTGATTTTGTCTTCTTCCTCCAGGTCGTTTCGTCTATATCTCCTCTTTTTTCTTTTTTCTTTTTTATTCTCCTCTTCGTATCTTCGTCGTGAGGTTTTGATGTGTCTGTATCTCCCCCCCTTTTTTTTTCTTTTTTTTCGTTTCTTCGTTGTGATGTTTTGAAAGGTCTGTTTTTTTCTTTCTTTTGTTTCTTCGTCGTGAGTTTTTGAAGTTTCTGTATCTCCTCTTTTTTGTTTTTTTGTTTTCTTTTTCTTCGGTCGGGTCTGTATCTCTCTTTTTTTCGTATCTTCGTCGTGAGTTTTTGAAGTTTCTGTATCTTCTCTTTTTTTGTTTTTGTTCCTCCTCTTTTTTTTCTTCTTCTTCTTTTCGTCGTGAGTTTTTGAAAGGTCTGTTTTTTTTTTCTTTCTTTTGTTTCTTCGTCGTGAGTTTCTGAAGTTTCTGTATCTCTTTTTTTGTGTTTGTTTTTCGTTTCTTCGTCGTGTTTTTTTTTGTTCTCCTTTTCGTTTCTTCGTCGTGAGTTTTTGAAGTTTCTGTATCTCCTCTTTTTTGTTTTTAGTTGTTCTCCTCTTTTTTTTTTCTTCTTCTTTTCGTCTCTTTCGTCGTCCGTGAGTTTTTGAAGTTTCTGTATCTCCCTTTTTTGTTTTTTTGTTCTCCTTTTCGTTTCTTCGTCGTGAGTTTTTTGAAGGTGTCTGTATCTCTTTTTTTTTGTTGTTGTTCTTTTTTTCGTCTCTTCGTCTTGATTTTGTCTTCTTCCTCCAGGTCGTTTCTGCTCCTTACTTTCCCCTCTTTTTATTTCTTCTCTGTTGCTTTACACTTTTCTTTTCTTTGGTTATTTTCTTTCTCTTCTCTCTCTTTCTCTTCTTCTCTTCGTCCTTGCTCTTTTCCTTTCTTACTTTCTCTGTTTCCTATTTTCCTCTTTCTCTTCTCCATCTTCTCACCCTTATCGTATTCTCTTCCCTTATCCTCTTCTCTTCGTATTCTCTCTCCTTCCACCCTGTTATTTTCTTTCCCAAATTTCTGTCTTTTTCTCTTTTTTTTGCTTTTCTTCTCCTTCCGTCTCGTCTTCGTTTTCCTCTTCTCATTCTCTCCCCTTCTATCTTACCTCTTCTCTGTCCTCTCTCATTTCCTTGCCCCTTTTAACCCACTTCCTCACTACCTTCAGCCCCCTCCCCTCCCTCCCTCTCTCCTCCCTTCTCCCTTCTTTCCTATTGCCTTCATCCTTTTTCTCTCCTCTTTTTTTCAGCCTCCTCTTGCCCCAAATTTCCCCCATTACCCACACCTCCTCCCCTTTCCCTTACCCTCAGTCTCTCACCTGCTCCTTCTCCCCCTACGTCCAATCCTCCTGCTTACCCCTCCCTCCCCTCCCCCTGCTCCCACCTCCCTTGCCTCTCCCTTGTCTTATTTTTTTCCTCCGCTATCCTATTCCCCTCTCTCCGTAATTCCCTCCTGTTCCCTCCTCGTTTCTCCCCCTCTCCTCTCCTCTCACATCCTTCCACCTCCCCTCCCTAGTTCTTCCCCTTCCCTTTCTTCTTTATCTCCTTCCTTTCACCTCCCCTCCCTATCTCCCTCCACATCCCCTCCCTATTCCCTCCCTTCCCTTCTCACCTCCCGCTCCCCTCACCTTCTCCCTCCCCATCCTCTCCTTCCCCTCCCTCCCCCTTATTTCCCGCTCTGCACCAACCCATCCTTACCCCTCCCTCCCCCTGCTCCTCCCTCCCTCCCTCCTTCTCCCCTTCACCACCTTTCCCCTTCTCACCTCCCCTCCCCCTTACCCTTTCCCTCTCTTCCCTCCCCTTCCCCTCCTCTCCACCCTACCCTTCTCTCCGTCCCCTCCCCCCTACCCCACTCGCGCGCACCCCCCCGGTCCTTTTCACGACCGGATGATGCGGGCACCTGAGGACCGTGACAACCGCTGTTAGTTAATTAATGGAAGTTAGTTCAAGAGTGTCGTAAATAGCGATTAATGGGGCTCCTTAGGGTCGTTACGTGGAGCAGAGGGGTCTTTTTGGGATATTGCTCTTCTATGACTTTGCTATATTATGGTGGATTTTTTTTTTTTTTTTATCAATCTCTCAGGATCTGCAGGATCTGTTTATCTCTTCTTCTGTATGTTGTCTCTTGGCTGAGATTGTCTGTTAAATACCTTCATGTCTGGCTTTCTGTTACATGTCTGTACGTGTTGTGTCTGTTCTTTTTGTCTTTGCTCTGTTGTCTGTCTTGTCTGGTCGGTCTTCTCTCTCTCTCTCTCTCTCTCTCTTCTCTCTCTCTCTCTCTCTTCCTCTCTCTCTCGTCTCTCTCTTCTCATCTCTCTCTCTCTATCTATCTACTATCTATCTATCTATCTAATCTATCTCTCTGTACTCTCTTTTTTCTTTATTTTTTTTCCTTTATTGTTTTTTTTTTTCTTAATTCAGCTCCTATAAGTGGAGACATATATATTAGTATATATATATATATATATATATAATTAATATAATATATATATATATTAATATATATATGCAGATATATTATATATATACTATATATATATATATTATTATTATATAATAATAATATATATATATGCATTATATATATATAATATATATATAATATATTATATATACATATATATATATATATATATATATGTGGTGTGTGGGTGTAACTGTGTGTGTGTTATATATTATGTGTGTGTGTGTCATGTGTGTGTTGTGTGTGTGTGATGTATTTATGATATATATATATTCTTTTTTTTTCTTTTTACAACTTTCTGATTTTTCTTTATATATTTTTTTTTCACACCCTTCTTATTCATTGTCTCCCTTCTTATCCCATTATTACTTTTCACACCTTTCTTTTATCACTATTTTCTCTCTCTTCTTTTTTATCACTTACTTCTAAATCTTCTTTTATCTTTAACTCCCTCTTTATTTCTCTTCTCCACGCCCGCTTTACCTCTCCTCCCGCATAGTTACCCGTATCAGTCGTCACGCCCACAGTTTCCCTCGAGGCCAGCAGGCCCAACATCACGCCCCATTGTCAGACCCCCCCCCACCTCCCCACCCCACCCGTGGTTTCAGATCCTCATTTGTTCGTATTTTTCCCCCTTTCTCCTTTTCCTACTCTTTCCTTCCCTTTTCTTACTTCAACCTTCTTCTCCATTTCTTTTCTCTCTCTTCATCCTTCTTTCCCTTCCTTCCTCCCCCTCTTTCTCCTTTAACCCCTCCTTCCTCTCTTCTCCTCCCTCCCTCTTCTTCCTCTCTTCTTCCTTTCTCCTATTCCTACTTCCTCTTCTCCTCTGCCCCCTTCTCCTCTCTTTCCTTTTCTCTTCCTTTCTTCCTATTCCTACATTTCCTTCCTTCCCTCCCCCTTCCCCCCTACCCCTCCTATCCTTCCCTCCTTCTCTCTACTCCCGCACATCTCTCGCCTTCCCCCCATTCCCTCTCCTCTCCTTCCCTCTTCCTCTCTTTCCCTTCTCCGCCCCTTCGCCTCTTGCCCTTCTCTCCCCATCCCTCTTCTACCCCCCCCTCTTCCCCTATGCTCAGCGTTCCCCTCCCGCCGCTGCTTCTCTCCTCCCTCCCCATCTCCCTAGTTCTTTGCGTTTATCTCCGGCTATGGTCGCGTGATCGGGCTGACGCTCTGCTTTTTCATTCGCTCTCGTGATGGTGCATGAGTGATGGTTGATGATTAAGGATGTGGTGATAGTGATATGGGTGTGAGTATGATGATGATGATAGGATGATTGATTGGTGGATAGTGATAATGGTGATGATGGTGTTGATGTGATAATTGATGGTGATGTTGATGGTTGATGTGATAGGGATGATAGGGATGATGGTGATAGTGATAATGGTGATGATGATGAGGTGATGATAGGTTGATGGTGATATTGTAATTGGGTGATAAGATGATGATGATAGTGATTGATTGATGATTTGACGCTTCTTTCATGGTGATGTGATTATGACTTCAGTGAAGGTGGGTGATTGATGGCCTCATTGATCATATTGATGTTTCTTTTCATCATGATGAGGCTTCTCTCATGAAAATGATGCTAAAATAAAAGTGATGATGATGATTCACTGGAGGTGGTGATGTTGCTTCATTCATCAAATCAATTTTTCTTTTCATGAAAATAATATTTGAATGAAAATGAAATTCGAATTTGAATTAAATGTAATTTAATGAAAATTGAGTTTGATGAAATAAATTGAATTAAAATATAATTTAATGAAAATGATGTTTGAATGAAGAATAAAATTGACTATTAAATATAATTTAATGAAAATTGATGTTTGAATGAAAATAAAAATGAATAAATATAATTTAATGAAATAATGTTGAATGAAAATAAGATTTGAATTTGAATTAAATAATAATTTAATGAAAATATGTTTTGAATTTGAATTTAATAGAATTTGAATTAAATATAATTTAAATGGAAAATGATGTTTGATGAAAATAAAATTTTGAATTAAATATATTTAGATGAAATAATGTTTGAATGAAAATAAAATTTGAATTTGAATTAAATATAATTTAATGAAAATGATGTTTGAATGAAAATAAAATTTGAATTTGAATTAAATATAATTTAATGAAAATGATGTTTGAATGAAAAATAAAATTTGAATCTGATTAAATATAATTTAATGAAATTGATGTTTGAATGAAAATAAATTCGAATCTGAATTAAATATAATTTAATGAAAATGATGTTTGAATGAAAATAAAATTCGAATTTGAATTAAATATAATTTAATGAAAATGATGTTTGAATGAAAATAAAATTTGAATTTGAATTAAATATAATTTAATGAAATGATGTTTGAATGAAAATAAAATTCGATTTGATTAAATATGAATGAAAATAAAATTAATTTATTAATGAAAATGATGTTTGAATGAAAATAAAATTTGAATTTGAATTAAATATAATTTAATGAAAATGATGTTTGAATGACAATGATGAAGCTCCTGTCAAAATGTTTTTTTTTTCATGTCGATTTTGTTGATAAAGATATTTTTAAAAAGTCGTTGCTATTTTCTTCAATCGCTTTCTTCCTATTCCCCATTCGTCTCGATGTGGATATTCATTATGGAAACGAATAATCGGTTAATTAAGAACGATTAAATAGAATCGTTAGTGTGAAAATGATAAAATCCAATTAGAAAAATCTCTTTCATGATGAGAATAACACTAACTAAGCTAATTGTATATATATAATTATTATATATATATATATATATATATATTATATTATATTATATATATATATATATATAATAATATATATATTATATATATATATACATATATATATATTATATATATATATATATTTATTATAATATAAATATATATATATAATGTATATATTTAGTATAGTATATATATATATATATATATATATATATATATTATATATATTATATACATATATATATATATATATATATATACATATATATATATTAATATATATATATATATTTATATATAGATATTATTATATATATAATTATAGTAGTATTATATATTATAGAGAGAGAGAGAGACGAGAGATTGAGAGAGAGAGAGACGACGAGAGAGAGAGGAGAGAGGAGAGAGATGGAGAGAGAGGAGACACTACATAAACTTAGATAGATACATTGAGGATAGATAGGATTATAGATGATAGCATATTATGTAATCTATCGTAACTACTACATGGATGCTTATAAATATTTTATTATCATATTATATATCATTATTATATATAATAATATATAATATATTACTAGTATATTAAGTATATGTATATATAATTATATATTATATTATATATATAATATATATATAATATTATATATATTATATTAATATATATATATGTATGTTATGTATTCTATACATATATACATACATTACATACATAATATATAATATTATATATACTATATATATATATATATATTATATAATATAGTATATATACTATGTATATATTAATATATATATATATATATATATATATATATATTATATATATAATATATTATATATATATATATATTAATATATATATATATATAATATATAATATATATATATACATTTATATATTTATATATAGTATATATATACTATTATAATAAACGATACTATATATATATATATATACTACTATATATTATATATATAGTATTATATTATACACTCACAACACGCACACACACACATAATAGTGTAGTAGCAAGAATAAGATATGATAATTAATAAAGATTTAAAAGAAGAAATTCTCTCTCACAACAAAGGTAAAGAAGAAAGAATTAGAAGAAGAATTGAAGCAAGTTTACGAAGCAAGTTTGAAGCAAGAAAGAAGAGAGAGATTATATCATTTACCAACCAAGGTGTGTGAAGGAACGTTGATTAAAAAGACAAAAAAAAAAAAAAAAAAAAAAAAAAAAAAAGATTCTACACAAAGAACAGGGAGGGAGAAAATTGAAGATAAAGAAGAGGAGGAGAAGGAGGAGGAGGGAAAGTTAGAAGGAGAGGGGGGGGGGGATAGAGAGAGGAGATAGAGAAAGAGAGAAGTGAGAGAGAGAGTGAGGGAGGGAGAGAGTGAGCGGAGGAGGGAGGGAAGGAGAGAGGGGCGAGAGGGGGGGAAAAGAAGAGAAGAAAGAGAAGAAGAAGAAGAAGAGAGAGAGAATAATAATAAGAAGGAAAATAGAAGAAGGAAATGAAGAAGAGAGAGAGAGAGAGAGAGAGAGAGAGAGAGAGAGAGAGAGAGAGAGATGAGAGAGAAGAGAGAGAGAGAGAGAGAGAGGAGAGGAGAGGGATATGAGACGGAGAGGAGACAAGACAGACAGAGAATCCAGTAGAGCCAGAAACAAACAGCCAAACACAAGCCAAAACAAACACACAAAAACAACACAAAACAAAAACAAACAAAAACAAACAAACACAACATCCATCCAAACAAACCAAACAAGACACCAACACACAAACAAACAACGAAACACAAAAACACAAAACAAACACACCATATCCAACACAAAAACACAAACAAACAAACAAAAAAAAAAAATACAAAACACAAACATCCATCCAAAACAACCAAACAAAAGAAGAATATTCAAACCACACAAAACCACACAAAAACAAACAAAGAACCAAACACAAACACCCATCTCCAAACAACCAAACAAAGAATTCAAACAACACACAACACGACAAACAAAACAAACAAACAACAAACTATACTCATCCAAACAACCAAACACACACAAAGCAAACAAACACACCAAATACCAAACACAACACATCCACCCGACACGACCACGGCATGGCGACGTGCTCAGCACGAAAAAAAAAATAAGAAAAGGGAGGCGGCACTGGCACAGGTTGATGGCCAGGCGTGAGAAGGGTGACTGCGTCTGATGCAGTGGTTGTACCTTCTGGGCGGCCGCTAATATTGGGGACCGTCATTCTCAACGACCCTGAATTTGGCCTGTAGTGTGTCGGATGATGAGGAGGAGTGGTGAGAGGTGGAGGATGAAAGAGTTCGATAGAAAGGAGAAGAAGAAGAGAAGGTATAGAGAGGTAAGTCGGGTAGGAAGCAGATGAGAGGGCTGAGAAGGGAGAGTGGGGAGTAGAGAGGGGAGGGGTTAAGGGGAGATGGGTGGAGGGGGAGATGAGGGGGATGGGGTAGAGAAGGAGGGTGGACGGGAGCAAGGGTAGGAACAGAAAAAGAAAGAGAAAAAAGAAAAAGTGGTAGATAGGAAGAGAGCATAAGTATGTAATAGGCGGGAAGGAGGAGAGGAAGGATAGGAGAGGGGAAGGAGTGGGAGAGGTGAGGAGAGGAGAGGAAGAAGGTGGAGGGATGATGGGCGGGTAAAGGAGGTAAGAGTAGGTGGACACGGAAGTAAAAGCGAGATAATAGAAGGAGGAAAGAGTTAACCGATGGCACAGCAAAGAGTAGGGCAAGAAGTAAGTCGTAGTCGTAAGTGGAGAATAGAGTAAGAAACATGAGGACAAACGAAAAGGTACCATAGAGGGGGATGGGGCGAAAAAGGCGCGATGGGCTAGCATAGATGAAGAAGATGAAATGAAGTCCGGGGAAGGATAAATGAGGGAGGAAAGAAAGACGAAGGCCAAAGGCCTAAGTAAAGAGAGAGTAAAAATGAGAGAACACGAAAAAGACAGAGGAACGAGTGAGGGGAAGAGAGAACGATGATACAGAAAGATAGATAGAGATAAAGTGAGAGAGACAGCAGCGCACCTGGAGAGCAGAAGAGAAGAGCGAGTGCCGAGAGATGTAAGACGAGGAGAGACGAAATGAGCTCTATCCTCCGCATGAAAAGAAGCACGTAAGGACAGAGTAGACTAAGAGCAAAGAGAGACCGAGCGAGAGAGAGTAGAGCAAGACGAGTAGAGAGAAAGAACACTTTGTTCCGTGGAAGAAAAAGAGTAGAAAGAAAATAAAAAAGAAAAGAAAATAAAAGACAAGAACGAGAAACAAAAAAACAAAACCAAAATCAAAATAAGACTAATAAAAACACGAGACCGAGAGAGAATATTTATCAAACATCTCCCACCTCATCTCCTGCCTAGAGAAAAGTCAACAAGACAAAAGAACAAAGAAAAGATTAATGAGGGATATATATTCAAAACATCATCCTCTCCTTATTGTCCTTTCTTATCTCGTACCTTCACTTCTCCCCTCTCCCATATTTATCCGTCTTTTTTATTCCCTCTCATCCGTTGTCCGACTCGCAATACTGAGCACTCTAATATGCAAGTTATTGTTGTCAGTTACGTTGCAACGTGATCTGAATCCTCGAGTAAAAATGTCTTGCTTACTGTAACAGAAGGAGTTGCAGCTGATCGTGGAGGTAGCGTGCTTGGCTTTGGCGATGTTGTTTGTGTATTGGTTTGTTTTAAATTTACATTAGTGTGGTTTGTTTTCTGTTTTGGTTCATTGGTATTACTAGTTTTGTTATTAATTTGTTTGTGATGGTCATTATTGTTTGTTGTTGAGGTTTATCTATTATTAATTCTTGTTATTATTATTTATTGTTATTGTTGTTGTATGTTTGTTGTCTGTTTAGTTATTATTATTATTATTATTATTCATATCTATGTATTTATTATCTGTTATTGTACTTAAAGTTATATAATATATTTATGTATCATTCATTATATTATAATCTGGATGTCTGTTAATTATTATATTATATTATATGTCTGTTGTTAGATCAATTTATATCATTATCATACATTTATTTACTAGTCTCTATTAATTAGTTTTATAGATCATCTATCAAAATTAATTACCTCCTCATCATCATCACCATCACTCTCACTGCACCACCACCACCACCACCATCATTCAGCACCTATTACTTTCCAATCTTTAATCACCCTACCATTAGTAGTCATAACAACATACAATAGATACAAATAAAACACTTCCAAGACAGAACTTTCACTGAGACATTCTATAGTGTCAATCTCAGTACTGTCTATCGATCAACCCACCATTTCATATTCTTCCTCGATCTCCACACTTATTGTCACAATCTCTTCCTGCTCCAGAACTACACTTATCAATGTTCTCAACTAGTCCATTACATGCACTCTATCAACGCTCCTTGTAAAGAGCACAAGTTATCATCAAAAATGACTCCCACCAAGACTGTTTCATGTTATTTTTGATGATGAGATGAAAGACACTCACACCCCCCTCTTCCGTGTGAGCCTTATGGTTCCTAATGAAATGAACTTTCACCTCCAATCATAGATGAACGATGAAATTTGTTAAAATTAGATTGATTTAGATTTGTTGATACACAATGATATTAATTGTAGTAATATGGATAAGAGATACTGTAGATAAGTAATTTAGGAATGATCTTGTGTGGCGTGTGAGGTGGATGTATGAGTGTGCTCTTGAGTGAATATTGGTCTAGTGGTGCTGGTTGAATGAGTGTGCTCTGTTGAATATTTGTTAGGCATACAATGATGTTTTGCGTCAGTAAGTGGATGAATGTTTTTGCGCAAACGTATGAAATATAAGTGGTTTGTGATAGTTATTTTTTTTTCATGACCATTGCCTAGAATCATGAATTTCTCATGACCATAATGTGGATGAACTATATTCTTGTGGAGTAGTTCTGTGGATGATGCGTCATTTTTTTTTATGTGAACAGAATATTATTAAACTGGTGGCCACCTAAGTCATCAGTAAAAAAACATCAAATTAATCTGGATTTTATGAGGTACATGGCAAGAAGTATTGTTGTTCTCTATGTTCTCCTAAAAGTCAGTTGTTTCTAATTCGAAGCTAAGTTCTTTATCTGAGTTCATGTTCGTGTGTTTTTTTTCTTTCTTTTTTTCTTTGTATTCAGTTATTGGCTTGTATAATTCTCTATAACGAACGTTCTCTACTCAATAACTTTCGTGTATTGTTTGTTCTACTTTTTGCATAACAACCATTTCTTATACACGTACATAATCCCTTCTGTATAATATATTTCAAAACACTAATTCTCGCTTTTACTAGAGAAAAACACACGAAAAAAATTGACATAACCACACATCGAAATATAACACGAAACTTTAGAAAATCTACCGTATGACATACTTTCTGCACTTTAGGAAAAAAAAAAGGTATTTTCCTTTTTTTGTATAAACAAGAATAGGACATTACACTACCATTCACAGACTGTATAAACATCTTGTGAATACGTGTACTTTGCCGATGCTGTGGCCGCGCTGGCTTGGTCTATAAAAATGCCGTACCGATTCACAAAGGCTCTCGAAATACTTCAGAAACACACTCTGAACCAACAGGAATATGTCTCATTTGGATAAAGCCCCCAAATAGAACAAGTAATATGTTATTAGAGAATTCCAAAGGCCAACAGCTGCAGATTCCGATAATTATTTAGGCACAAATGGTAAATTGCGATTCTGAAAGCTGCCTCTCTAGAAATGGCGTTTGAGTGTTGTTATTTTCATTCATTATATGGGTATGTTTCTTGATTATGTTTTTGACTCTTTGTTTATCTATTTAATTTTTTTGGTCGGGTGGGAGGGTTGTGGTTATTTATTTGTTTGTGTTTATTTTTTAGGGATTGCGATAATATAGTACATTCTATGCTTCTCTCTCTCTCTTCTCTCTCGATCTCTCTCTCTCTCTCTCTCTCATTCGGTAATACTTCTTCTCGTTCTCCTCTAATTCTCTATCTCGTATTCTGCTCCTCTCTCTCTATCTTTTTCTTTTCTCAGTTCTCATCTTCTGCTTCGCTATGTCTTTTTGTTCTTCTCTTCTCATCTCTGTCTCTCTCTCTCTCTCTCATCTTTACACATACAACACACACAACATCACTACACTACACACATCATCAACACACACATCCAGCACACACTCACTACAACCACACTACAACATACAACACACACCCAACCAACCACAGCACAAACGAACACACACACATAAACCCACTCACACAGACACACACCACACACTACACACACACACATCACACTACACGCTACAATTCAAATCAAGTACAATGTGGTTGTTCAGCGCTCTTCACATCGCTCTATGCCATTATTTCGCACTTTCTGTGCCCTACTTAGTACAAAGATCGTCCTTTTGGCATGCCTATGTGATGTCAATGTATCGTAGCAGAAATCTTAACCTTTAAGCCCAATTTTATCCTTCTGATGGCCAATGGTGGATGGCATTTTCTATATGTTCTTTTCTCTTTTATCTTCTTTTTTTCTTGGTGTTTTCGATTATTTAGTATCGCTGGTATTCGTCTACTGATTCTTATTAATTATTTTTTTCTGGGGGCGACGGAATGAAAAAGGTTGGGACCCAGGGAGGTAATGAACAGTTAGTATAAGACAGACAAAAGTGAGTAGACAGATGGATAGATAGACAGAAGCGTATTTTAATAATATCAGTAATAGGATAGATAGATACGAGAAAATGATAGTATGGAATAGATAGTAGATTTAGAACAGACAAAAGGCATAGACAGACAGATAGATAGATAGAATAGATAGCATAGATGAGTAAATGGATTAGCATGGTAATAGATAGATTATGATATATAGACGAAATGGAGTACATTAGATAGATAGACATAGATAGGAACAGACAATTTAGATAGTATAGACAGACA
>NW_020872957.1:10000-14776 GCF_003789085.1 Penaeus vannamei | reverse complement strand
GTTCCTTTCGTCCCCTAAGAACGGAAACCTTTAAGATCAGTTCCTTGAGAGCAGTTTTTTCCTCCTCGCGCGACCACCGGGCCAGAACGTGTGGCTTTAGCATCGTAAAATTCTTGCTTTTAGCGGAGAGATTCTGCTTCTTCGGGCGAGAGCTGTGGATGCTTCCTTTTTATTTCATTTTATCTTTTTTTTATTTTTCATTTTTTATTTCTTATCTTTATTTATTTGATTATTCCTTTTGTTATTGTTTTCTATTTTTTGTCCACTTCCTTCGCTTTTTTCGTCTCTCGATGTCTTATTTTCATTATCTGTCATTTCCTTCTTTATTGATCTATTCATCTACTATTATTATTATAATTATTATTGTTATTATCATTATCATTTTTATCCTTATTGCTATTATTATGAAAACATTTATTACCACCATTATTATCATTATCATCATTATTATAATTTTCTTATTGATGTTATTATTTTCATCATTGTTAACATTATCGATATTATTACAACCATTTTCATTATCACTTTTGTTATCATAACTTTTATTACTATTACCATTATCATCACCATCATCATTTTTGTTATCATTGCTATCATCAGCATTGTTATAATCATTTTTATTATAATCATTACTATTGTTATAACAACTATCAATATTATCACTATTCTTATTATCATCATTATCATTGCTTTTATCAATATCATTACTATTATCACAATTATTGTTATTATTGTCGGTGTTGTTATTATTACTATCATTATCACTATTTATTATGTTATCATTGTTATTATACTATTAATATGTTACTACTTTTCTATTATTATTATTGATATTGTTATTATCTTTATAATTGTTATGATTATCATTATTATTCCTATGATCATTGTTATTATCATTATAACCATTATCATTATTATTACTATCATTATTGGTATCGTTGTCATTATTATCATTGTTATTATTTTCATTAGTATTAAAGCATCATTATTATTATCATTATTATTATTTCATTTCTTACATTATCGTTATCATTATGATGATTATTATCATTTTGTTATCATTATCATTATTATTATTGTTATCATTATCACTGTTATGAATATCATTATTGTTATATTTGTTAATATCATTATCATTATCAATATTAGTATTACTATTATTATTATTACTATTATTATTATCATTATTATTATTATATTATGTTATCATTACTATCATCGATATTTTTATTATCATCATCAACATCATCATCATTACGATTATCATTACTATCATTATTATACTTTCTATCATTTTGCTTTTGTTATCAATATCATTTTTAACAATAATCGTTATTGTTTTATCTATTACTATCATTATCGCTACTATCATCTATAGTACTTCTTTCTATTATCATTGTTATCATTAGTAATATAATTGTTATCATTAGTTTTATATATATATTTATTATATTATTATTATCCATCTTATATATATCATTATCATTTTCTGTATTATATATTATCATCACATTTCATTTATATATTTATATATCATTATAATTATTAAAAATTTTAACTATACTTGCATTAAAATTTTTTTGCCTTGTCAATACTATCATTATCTTCTCATTACCATTTTTTCTTCTTATTATTATCGACATTACCGTCAATATCACTATCGTCATTATTATCATTATTATTGTCATTATTAACTGACATCATCTTTTACCCATTAAACCTGATTCCTACTGAATCCTGCAGGTCATCGAAAAGGTCGTGTAATTTTTAAATGGCAGAAGTGCATGACAACTTTTTCTAAGGAGGGTCTCTCCTCTCTCTCTGCTCTCTTCTTCTCTCTCTCTCTCTCTCTCTTCTTTCTCTCTCTCTCTCTCTCTCTCTCTCTCTCCTTCTCTCTCTCTCTCTCTCTCTCTCTCTCTCTCTCTTTCTCTCTTCCTCTCTTTCTATCTTCCTCTCTCTCTCTCTGTCTCTCTGTGTCTCTCTGTCTCTGTCTGTCTGTCTGTCTCGCTCTACTCTCTGTCTCTCTCTCTGTCTCTCTGTTCTCTGTCTCTGTGTCTCTGTCTGTCTGTCTGTCTCTGTCTCTGTCTCTGTCTCTGTCTCTCTCTCTCTCTCTCTCTCTCTTCTCTCTCTCTCTCTCTCTCTCTCTCTCTCCTCTCTCTCTCTCTCTCTCTCTCTCTCTCTCTCTCTCTCTCTCTCTCTCTCTCTCTCTCTCTCTCTCCCTCCCTCTCTCTCTCTCCACGACTTGTTCACCACAATAGAGTTTTTAAATTCACTCTTGTCCACATTCCCCCTCGTCTCCCATTTTCTTTTTTGGGGGGTAACTTTGTTTTTGTTATTCATGGCATTTTTGCTCATGTTATGCAGATATATGATATAGTTTTATGTATGATTTCAGTCTTATGAAAGTGCACCAAGTAAGTGTTACTTATTCCTTTTTTCATTTTAGTTTTTCTTTTTCTTTTCTTTTCTTTTTTTCTTTTTTTTCACACACACGTGTTCTACATGACGCGATTAGCAGATGCACTGAAGAATAAAAGGAGGATTAGCAGCTGCTATGACTTCGACGTTCTCGTTCGTACCCAAACCGCAAAAATTTAGTGCTCTCGTGCAGACGCAATATTTCTGCAACAGCATGACATCCTGGAGAAAAGATGCTTGTTGTCGATGATGAATTGGCAAAATAAGTAGGAAATGGCTTGTGCTGTAATTTTTCTGTCATATCACACTTTGCAAGACTTTCCGTACTATAGTTTCAGATAGCGATAGTCTCTATTTTGTATTTGAAATTGTGTGCAAAAAAAAAACGCGTTAACTAATTTCTATTCAAATGAGGTTAATCAAAATTGGTGCAGTTTAACATAGCACTTTGTAATGTGTCTAATAAACAAGCATAATTAAGTTTAACAATATTTTGAAAAAAGAAAGAAAGAAAGAAAAATTGGTATAATGCAAGCGACATCTGAACATTAGTGAAAATTTATTAACATACGAACAATAACAATTAAGAGATGAGCCATACTTATTCAGCATATTAATCAACATAAAAGTAAATCAAGAACTTACCTCCTTCTGCAAAAGAGATGGAAAAACAAGAAAAGAAAACACCTCATAAAAGAATTTAAGTTAAGCTACAGTAAAGAATAGCTCTCCATCCCATTAAGAAGAAGAAGAAGAGGAAGAAGGAAAAAATGGCCAAAGAAAAGTAAAATAAGTAATAAATGTAAAAATTTCCTCCTTCTAAAATGTACATAAGGATAGAGAAAATAGAAACGACAGACAGACAGACAGACCGATAGATAGACAGATTTAAGGTGAAAAAGACATTAAGAGATCTATATGATAAAAGAACAATTTTCTCATTTTCCTTTTGAGGCAAAATATAGTGTTGCACAAAGTGACATTTCTTCACTGGAAATTGTCAAACTTGTTTCCTTTAATGCAAACTCATTACATTCAAAACTGCTTACATAATAAGATACAATAATAATAATATAATAATAATAATAAATAAATAATAATAATAACAAAAATAATAAGAATAAATAATAATAAAAAAATAAATAAAATAAAACAACTTTTCAATTTTGAAAACAGAACTTACATAGAGTTTAGATTGTATGTGTTTGTATTTTCCTTTGTAGATCTTTCTAACAATTTGTATTTTCATTTTTGTTTTTGTTCTTACTTTTCGAATGCATGTATGTGTTTTTTTCTAATGTTATATTTGCTTGTATTCGTGGCTGTATTTTGGGCGCATCATATATATATCTATATTCCAATGGCATATCTTTGTGGTTTCCTTATATTTGTATATGCTTTCTTTTCTACTTGCATTATTATTTTTTCATATTCGTATATTTTTGCGTGTGCTCCACTTCCCTTCCGTTCGCATTTGTTTGTGTTTGTTTGTGTGTGTGTTTGTTCACCTTGAATAATCAAATGTATCGTTTCTCTTGTGTGGAATTCATGATGAACAGATTGCAACAGGAACAACGAAGGGAAAGCATATTCGTGTGTTTTCTTGCCCTTCCCTTCGTTGTTCCTGTTGCCATCGTTTCTCTTCATGTGCACGTATCCGTTTGCCTACATGAAACGTTGTCTTGAATGCGTCCACACTTTTATTTGTAAAGGTATACACGTATATGTATATGTATCTAAACATATATGAATACAAAACTCCCTCCACAGTGTAAGAGACAGACCAGTGTCGGATTTTCTTGTGATTCGTCGCTGAGCCCAAGGACCGCCGCCATCTTTGCTGTTCAAGGGATATTGCGTCCCAGTGTCCTCCGCGTCTCCCTTTTCTTCTCCTTTTTGTCATTGTTATCTTTATTTATTCATTTATTTATTCATTTATCTTTTTTTTTTTGGGGGGGATCAATATTTCTTCATTTCTTTCCCTTCTTCTTCATCCCCTTCGTCTCGTCTTCGTCTTCTTATACGCCTTTGCGATATTTATAAGACCTTTATAAGCTATTTTCGAAATGTATGAAATATTATAGCATTTTATATAATAAAAGGAGGAAGTGAATAGAATTTCTTTCTTTTCTTTCTTCTATCACCATCGTGAGTGCTATTCGGACTGAAATTAATGGAATATTTATTATCAACATCATCAACTATATCTGCCAACAATAATAAAATGATAAAAAAAAAAATAAAAATCACGCAGATATTGCAAAGAGACCTATACGTGCAAGGACATAATAACAAAATTTCTACAATAACTCAAGCAATCAAATCCAAGTAAACAAAATGAATCAATCTAAAAATAAT
>NW_020872956.1:740420-742920 GCF_003789085.1 Penaeus vannamei | reverse complement strand
ATACGAACGTAGGAAAGCACAAAAGCGTCTCGCAGGTCACCGGAAGCACAGGGCGTCAGCTGATAAAAGGAAGAAAGGGCAAGAGTGTATGGGGGGGGAGGGGAAGGGAAGGGGAGGGTATCAGAGGGTGTCATAATGCGCGTTTGTATGCGTGTGCAAGTTACGTGTTTAAGGGTATGTAGTTTTCATTGTTTTTTTCTTTTTTCTTCTTTCTTTCTTTCTTTTTTAATCAAAATTCAGTGTTCGTTCGTTGTTCATTTTATGAGATAGCCAGGAAATGTCCATGGCGATGAAAGATAGTAATAACCGCAACAGCAAAACAAGAATGACAACCATGGCAACAGAATCGTTGACAGAAATACTCCTCTGTAATATTTCCTTGAATGGATAGCTATCCTATATAAGACTCATTCTGAAAATCGAATTTTGAAGAACTAACAAAATCTTGCTTAGAAATATATAATTGGATACTAAAAACCGCTATGACAAATAGATGCAAAACAACAAACGTAATACAATGTTTATATATATAAACGATAAAGACATATAACAAAGAAAGCACACAGCAGAATTTCTCAGTGTATTTCCAGTTAAACCTTGCGAGACTGAAATTACAAATAGCTCTTTACACACCGAGGTACACAGTGGTTGTGTTCATTTCACGGTTCCAATATGCGCTGTGTTAATATTCCGGCTCTCAGTCTGAGCAGCGGAGCGAGGGACGGTTAAGTTACTGGCTTTTGCAGCGCCACTAACTCCGCTGACATTTTGGAATTGCTGAGGCTCCGACTGCAGATGTATAATTAAATGAATAGGTGGGTGGACTTTACATTCAGTATATACGGTTTGTATTTATTGATCTGGCAGGCTATCTATATGTATATCTACTTAAATTTGTCTATTTGTTCGTTCGTCACTCATACACTCACAAGCGTGTGAGTGACACACACACACACACACACACACACACACACACACACACACACACACACACACACACACACACATACACATATATATAATCATCCATTACCCGCATAAGCAAGAACACCAAGCGGCCTTACACACCAAGGTGGCACGTCGCACGCCACTTGCAAACGAATATCCGGGAATATAGGAAACCTTTCGCGCAGAAGTGGCACATCGGATGTACCGGGTGCGATCTGGATGCAACGTCACGCCAATTCGGTGTGGAAGGTTTCGCATATTTCTGGATGTTTGTTTTCAATTGGCGTGTCACTTGCGACGTGCCACTTTGGTGTGAAAACGGCCGAAAACTAAGTCAACAGGTGGCAGGTCAATGGACGGATGATGCGGATGAGAAACATATACTTTATCTGATGAGAGAGAGAGAGAGAGAGAATAGAGACAGACAGAGAGAGAGAGAGAGAGAATAGAGAGAGAGAGGAGAGAGAGAGAGGAACAGACAGAAAGGTTAAATGCATAAACAGATGTAAGAAAGTAGAGAAATAAGGAAAATTATAATATTTAGTGAAGTTGGCTCAATGAAGCCACTCCATTTTTTAAATGAGACGTCTATTTAGGACGTCACGCCACCATTTCTAAGGAAACCTAAATGTGGCCTTTCAACCTCTGCCAAAGATGTGCGTTCATAGCTGTGTGCTCTGAAAGCAAAGGCTAAATGAGGTCTACGTGCGCCGGGCACATTCTGTGTAATTATTCATCAGAAATCAACAGGAAATGATTGAATAGCTGAATTAGTTCGTTATAAATGTGAATTAACTGAAGAATGCATTTTCATTTGGATTATACTCTGCTGAATTTGCACCTATTTGGTCATAAAAGTGAACGATTTTTAGGCTCAGCTTGGAATGAAAAACAGTTTTAAAAATTATTTTAAGACGAATGTTCTAACCCTACTTTAAATTCAAATGATTATTCAATTTCTAGTTATGCCTCTATTTTTTTTATCTGTCTGTTTGCGCTGACAATTTGTGATTTTTTTCTTGGCCTAAGGATAAATCAAATGAAAAAGAATATTCTTTCTATGAGCCGTAATAGAAAATGATGAAAGATGACAGCATGGTCTATATCAGTGGTTCCCAAACTGTGGGCTTTACCCCTGGGGGGCCATATAGCAGACAGCAGGGGGCCATAATCTGAGGATATGATGTTTGTATAAATCCAATGGAATTTTGTGGGTAGGCAGCCAGTGGAGGCAACTTACAGGTTCAGTACAGGTTTGTGCGATGGCGATGGTAATACATCACTTTGTCTAAGTAATTACTGATTACCCTTTTTTATTCTTAACGTAAAGCAAGGCATTGAGACACCTTACAGTGGTAATTGATATTTCAAAAATAATGTGGAAGGAGGTGGGTGTGTGGCCACTGAAGGCCATGGATGTTGAAGTTAATTATGGCTCCCTGTGATGGCATTTCTCTCAGAATAAGACTTGTCAAAAGGAGAGACAGATGCAGAGGCAGAGAGAGAGAGAGAGAGAGAGAGAGAGAGAGAGAGAGAGAGAGAGAGAGAGAGA
>NW_020872956.1:725420-730420 GCF_003789085.1 Penaeus vannamei | reverse complement strand
CCGCTCTGGTTTATTATCCTGTGACGCGGAGGATCCATTTTCCCCTCTCCTCCTCCTCCCTCCCTCCTCCTTCCCTCCTACCGTCTGTAATTCATTTTTTTTCCTTCTTTTTCTTCTCATTCACATCTTCCTTTCATCTCCTTCTGTTAGTCTTCCGCGTTTCCTCCTTTTGTTCGTCTTATTATTTCGATGTTTTTTTTCTTCATCTTTCTCTTATCCCTTTTGTCTTCATCTTTTTTATTAATCGTCTTCTCTTTCTCTTCTTCTTTTGTTCTCTGTTCTTGCTCTAGTCTTGAATAGATTTCAAAAGCTGCATTTATAATAACTTCGTTGATAATGATAACTATGATGATATTAATTATAATGATCATCGTCGTCCTTGTTAAGCTATCTTTATCATCGTTATTTTTGTTGTTGTTGTTGTTGTTTTATCATTATTGTTATCATCGTCATCATTACCATCATTATCCCTATTTACATCAATTATCAACATTACTATTATGAATATCATCAGTATCACAGTCATCATTACTATAATGGTTATGATGTTGATTACTATTATATTGTTATTTTTATTTTTGTTATTAATATTAATATTATTATTATTATTATTATTATTATTATTATTATTATTATTATTATTATTATTATTATTATTATTATTATTATTATTATTATCATTATCATTATTATTATTATTATCATCATCATCATTACCATCCCTACTATCATTATAAAATCTATTATTATAAGTATCATTATCATCAACATCGTTATCATAGTAATCCTCATTATCATTATCATCAACATCGTTATCATAGTAATCCTCATTATCATTATTGGTAAAACATCATCATCAATATGGTTATGATTTTCTTCACTTTCATTATCATTGTCATTATTTTTATAATAGTAATAGTAATAATTATCATTATCATCATCGTTATTATTATTATTATCATTATTATTATTATATTGTTATCATCATTAATATTATTATATCATATAATTATGATTGGTATCATTATCATTATTATCATATTATCATCATTATTACTGTTACCATTATTTCTATCATTATGATTATTGCTATTAGTATCATTAATGTTATCATCATTACTGTTATTATCATCATAATTATTACTATTATCTTTATCTTTATTGTCATATTTATCATTATCATAGTTGGTATTGTTATCATTATTGATATAATTGTTATTCTTACTATTATTGTTATCTTAATATCACCATCATCATTGTCATTATTGTAATCATCATCATATTTATATTATTATCATTATTCTTATTGTGATTATTATCATTATCATCATCATTCTTTTAATCATTATCATATCGTTGCTATCGTTAACATTATCATTACCTCTATTATTATTATCAACATTTTTACTAATATCATCATTTGTTTATTGCTACTATCATTATTACTATTCTTCTTACTATTCTTCTTATCATTATGATAATAATACTAATAATAATAATAATTATTATTATTATTAGTAGTAGTTCTATTACTACTAATAGTAGTAGTAGTAGCAATAATAATATTACTATCATTGTTACTATCATTATTCATGTCATCATTATCCTTTTTATCCTCATTTCTATCATCACCATCATCATCTTTTTCTTCATTATCATATTCATCCTCATTATCATTTCTATCATCATTATCATCTTTTTCGCCATTATCATTTTTATCATAATTATCATCTTTATCATATTTATCATCATTATTATTATCACTGTCTTAATCATTATCATCATCTCTAACATCAATATCATCACCAAAAAAATGTATTGTAAAGAAGATTCTCTCGAAAGGACCTTAAAATTTACGGTGAAAATGTCAAAAGGATTATGATGAGTGAGTTGAATATCCGTCAGAGAAGATAGACGGTTTCCATGATGGATAAGACAGCGAGGAAATGTTATCTGGTCATGTGGATTTCCATGTTGCTTTTGTTAGTGGTTTTGGGTATGTTTTTTTTTCTTTTTTTTTTTTTTCTTTTTTTTCTTTTTTTTTTTTTTTTCTTTCTTTTTCTTTCTTTTTTCTTTTTCTTTTTTTCTTTTTTTTCTTTCTTTTTACGCTTTGTATCGTTTTTTTTGTTTGTTTTTTAGGTTACTTTTTATTTTTTTCTCTGTTTTCTTGTCATTTTCTCTTTGTTTATTTTCTCTTGATTGTTTTTTATGCTATTATTAGTGTTATTGGTTTATCATTATCATTAATTCACACACACACAAAAAAACAGGATGATGATGATAGTGATGGTTTGATTATGATGATGATAATGATGATGAGGTGACGGTGATGGTATAATGATGATGATGATGATGATAATGATGATGGTGGTTGTGGTGTGATTGATGATGAATGATAATGATAATGATAATGATGATAAAAACAATGACAATGATGATAATGATAATGATGATAATGACAATGATAATGATAATGATAATAATGATGATGATCACATGGATAGGATCACAACCACAAACCACCTCAATTACCACAACACTCCCCACCTTCACCTCCCACCAATACCTCCCATTCACCCCAATTTTCCCCCTCCCACCCTCCTCTTCCTCTTCCCTTCCCTTCCCCTCCTCTTCCTCCTCTCCTCTCCCCCTCCTCTTCCTCCTCCTCTCCTCTCCTTCTCCCTCACAACAAAGACCTCACAATCTCACCATGAGGAGGCCGATAACGGGGTGGGGCGTGGGGGTGGGGGGGTGGGGGGGGGCGTGGAGTGACAGACGCCAGGCCGGGAGTGTGACGTGTCTCGTGAAGGGTGGCTTTTCGACCTGAGATTCTTTAGCGGTGACAGATTTTTAACGTGTGTGAGTCTTGTGAAAGGGTTGAGGAGGGAGGGGGGGGGAGTCTGTGTTTCAGTTTTTTTTTTCTATTTTTTTCGTTTTTTTTTATTTTGTGTTGTTTTATTATTATTATTATTTATATTATTTATTATTATTATTATTATTATTATTATTATTATTATTATTATTATTATATTATTATTATTATTATTTATTATTATTATTATTATTATTATTATTATTATTATTATTATTATTATTATTATTATCATCATATTATTATCATCATCATTATCATTATTATCATTAATATTATTATCTTTATCATTATCATATCATTATTATTATTACAAGTATTATTTATCATATCATCATAATTATTATCATTATTATTATTATTATTATTAGTATTAGTATTAGTATTAGTATTATCATTATGATTATTACCATTATCATTATTATAATCATTATCATTATCATCATTATTATTACTGTAATCATTACCTCCACCAAAAAAGATTGTTTTTGGCAGCGTTGATTAGTTTTTAGTCTTGTTAGTTGGCAGAATCACTCAAAAAAGTTATGAATTATTTTTTTTATTTTTACCAGCACGTGTCTTAGCCTAACTTTGATGCCATTAAATTTTGATAACGATCCAGATCCGGAATCAAAAATTTATATACCGATTTTAAAGAAATTCTTACCAAGGCAGTGTCTCGGCCCAACTTAGATGCCCTTATTATCCGGATATATTATTTTCATTTTTATTTTTCTTGTATGATTTCATCAGTTAACTTAGCCCAATTTAGGTCCCATTAAATTTTGGCGGGGGTCCGGTTCCAGGATTTTTTTTAAGGATTCATTAACATTCCGGATCCAGTTTTTATTTATTTATTTATTTTCTTTATCATTATTATTATTCTTAAGGATTCATTAACATTGCGAGACAGGGAAACAAAGGCGTCACCAGTGCATTTGAGAAAGAGATGATTTTAATATAATTCTTCGTGTGAATATTTCCATTGCATCAGTGACCCTATTGCCTTGGCGGAGGTATGCTTTAATTTTTTTTCTTTTCTTTTTTTTTCTTTTATTCATTTATCTATTTTTATTTATTTATTTATTTTTGAACGGATGGAGGACGGATTAGTCTTGATTTATGGTAATGGAGTTTTTTTTTTGGGGGGGGGGGGGGGATTAGAGAGTGTAACCATAATCCTCTTGATAAACTGTATGTACGGTAACTGAAAAAAATGAAACAATGTCATTTGAATAATGTCTTTACTCGTAAAATAAAAGAAGACGAAAAAATGAAAATCCTTTAGTGCGTTGTGAACGAAAAAACACATCATACCATAAAAAAGAACCATTAATTCACCTCCACAAACACTTATCCTCTACTTTATAAGTAAGCTATCCAACTTTTCCGAATAACAGGAAATCCACTCCACACATATGAAAAATATTTTCCTATATCCCCCTTCCCCCTCCCCCCCCCCGCCCCACCATATCTCCTCCTCCCGCCTCAATATTTCAACCTGAAGGGAGGGGTTAAAGTGGTGGGGTGAGGGGGGGTAGGGGAAGGAACTAGAGGGAAGGGTGAAAGAGGGGAGGGAGAGGGGTAGGGGAGGGAACTAGAGAGAGAGGTGAAAAAGGGGAGGGGTGGGGGAGGGTAGGGGGGTAGGGGAGGAACTAGAGCAAAGGGTGAAAGAGGGAGGGAACTAGAGAGAAGGGTGAAAAAGTGGAGGGGTGGGGAGGGGAAGGGGATAAGGGAGGGAACTAGAGGGGAGGAGAGGGGAGGGAGGGGGTAGGGTTCTAAAGAGGAAAGGATAGAGAAGTAAGGGAAGGGAGGGTGGGAGGGGATACGAGAAGAAAGGGCAAAAGAAAGGGAAGAGGGGTAGGGAGGTAGTGGGGGGGTGGCAAAAGAAGGGGAAGAGGTGTAGGGAGGTAGTAGGAGGGTGGGGAGGGGGGGGGGGGGGGGTTCAAACTTCCACCCTCGAGTGGAAAGATTAAAAAAGCCTCAATCCATCCAGTGGCATCTAAGCGTCGGCGGGCGTGACACTCTCAAGGGCGTGGGCGATAAACTGCTCTTGGTTTTTGTGAAGGGGAGCCAGACACAAAGCGCCCTTCCACGCCCCTGAGGTTCTGTGCTTACGCTCCCTGGG
>NW_020872956.1:715420-720420 GCF_003789085.1 Penaeus vannamei | reverse complement strand
TTATTATTATTATTATTATTATTATTATTATTATTCATTATATATCATCATAATCATTATTATCATTTTTCTTTTATATATTATTATTTATTGTTATTGTTATCTTATTACTATTGTCATTATTATACTGTTATTATCACTATAATTATTAGTACTATTATTATTATAAGTATATATTTCAACTCGTATCCCGTGAACAAGTGTTTTTTTTTCTTTTTCTTTCTTTCTTTCCTTTCTTAGAGCTTATATTCTCGTCCTTTCTTTGTCTCTGCTTCATAGCGGTTTCATTATTCGCATTGTCTTTTATTATCGCCTTTTTTTTTTTCTTTTACCAATCCTTTTTTTTCCTTATCAATCATCAATATGAATCATCACTGTTTTTCTATGTGACGACACCTCCCCCTTTTTTTACCATCCTGCTGCTTTCCAAAAATTTCATTTTTCTCTCGGTCCTCTTCCATTCCACCTGCCAATTGCACATTTGCTCGCTTCATTTCCCTTCTCGTTTTCCTCATCTGTCTTTCTGTCTGTCTGTTTGTCTGTCTGGCTATATGTATTTGTGTATGTATCTGTATATATATATATCTAGATATAGATATAGACAGATAGATAATGTGTGTGTTGTGTGTGTGTGTGTGTGTGTGTGTGAATGTGTGTGTGTGTGTGTGTGTGTGTGTGTGTGTGTGTGTGTGTGTGTGTGTGTGTGTGTGTGTGTGTGTGTGTGTGTGTGCGTGTGTGTGTGTTTTGTGTGTGTGCATGAATGAATAAATAGTGAGTAAGTGTGTGTGTTTGTTTATTTGTATATTTAAAGAATCGAACGATACAGTAACGTATAAATATAGATAAATAACTATCTTCTGCCACTCAGAATGCACAAAAATAACATTAATACAGCAACTGGACCACACGACGACCACAGAGACCTAAGATAAGATTCAAATAGCTTTGTTATCAAATGCTAAGCCTCATCAAGCAACCAATCTGTGATGGATTACACCCAATCTCTCAAAGTAAATCATCAAGTCAAATAAAATTCACGAAGTAAGAAACAACAACAAAAAATAAATAAATAAAAACAATTACACATACAGTCCTTTCAGCGTCTCTTCTCCTCCTTCTTCCATCCATCTATTCGTAATCGCAAGAAATGTTTCATCGCCGCTGTGCACTGCATCATTGATTCTGCCTTCGATGCTACTACGTCCCTATTTCTGGATAGGTCACGGGGTTCGCCTGCCTCGTGCCTTCGCGTTATTATTGTCTCCGAGACCTATTTTGGGTCCCTTCGTAAATCTAGCAGCCTTGCAAAACCAATAGAAGCCGACCGTTTAATAAGTTTTTTTTTTTTTTTTTTTTTTTTTTTTTTTTTTTTTTTTTTTTTATCCGAAGAATGTCATCTGGGTTTGTTTTTCTTTTTTTTTTCTTCTGGGGACGACTGGTTCTTAGCGTAGTTTGAATTTAATCGTGAAGAATTCAGTAGGTGAATGTTTTATAGCTTGAGGGAGTAGCTAATTGCTGGTTAAAGATTAAACTTTCGTTCTAGACATGGTACACACATATACACACAAACACACACATACACATACAGACTATAAACCCCTTGTCAACACAACCTAATGAAATATATTGTTTAACCAGAAGATACGCTAAATCCTTTGGAATTACTTAGCTTTTCACACTGCGGTAGGATAGAACATATATATACATATATATATATATATATATATATATATATATATATATATATATATATATATATATATATATATACATATGTGTGTGTGTGTGTGCGCGTGTGAGCGCGCGCGAGTGTGTGTGTTTGTGTGTGTGTGTATGTATGTGTGTGTGTGTGTGTGTGTGTGTGTGTGTGTGTGTGTGTGTGTGTGTGTGTGTGTGTGTGTGTGTGTGTGTGTGTGTGTGTGTGTGTGTGTGTGTATGTGTGTCGCAACGTATGGCCATGACCATTCGCCAGGAAATGCACGCGGACACACGCAGAAATCCCAGGAAAGGCAGCCGTAGCGTGTGACAGAAACTAATGTTAACGAGCATCCCGCCCTCACACACAGCGGGCGTGATATGCGGCCTCTCTCACTCGGCCGCCCATAAAAAACGCAATTCTAGGTTACTCTCGCCTTGATCTCTCGCCATTTTGCGATAAAATTATGATTTTTCCCCCTGTTATGGGAAAATGTTGGTGCGGTGTATTTTTTTTTCTCTCTCTGTATGCCAGTTTAGGTTTTTCTTTTATTTACCACTGAATAGATTTATTACTTCATCTATGTATGTACATGTATGTATATATCTCAAATGCATACACAGAGACACAATAGCACAGCCACGGACTCGGACACACGCACACCTATAAATATATGTACGTATATCATCACAAAAATTTAATATTACAAACCTGGAAACCAAAATACTTACGAATCTCATGACTGAAATTCCGAATGAAAGCAAGCCGCATGAACGGGCAGGATTCAGAAGCGGATAAGTCTACCATGAATAGACAACGAATTAGCCATGAATCGACCATGGATAATGTGCCTACCATGAATCAGCTTATTGAGGAATCTCCCACGCCCGAGTTTAATATGCCGCTGCGCCTAGTTAGTATAGGCTATGAAAAGGCCTTTGATTCGGCAGAACAAGAGGCAGTGTGCGAACAAAGAAGAAAATAAGAATTCTACGGTAAAGAGAGAGAGAGGGAGAGGGGGGAGGGAGGTAGGCAGGAGGGAGGGAGGAGGGAGGAGGAGGGAGGGAGGGAGGGAGGGAGGGAGGGAGGGAGGGAGGGAGGGAGGGAGGGAGGGAGGGAGGGAGAGAGAGAGAGAGAGAGAGAGAGAGAGAGAGAGAGAGAGAGAGAGAGAGAGAGAGAGAGAGAGAGAGAGAGAGAGAGAGAGAGAGAGAGAATGAGAGAGAGAGAGAAGAGAGAGAAAGAGAGATAACAGAGAGGAGTGAGAGAGAGAGGTAGATAGATAGAGAAAGACAGACAGAGAGGAGAGAGAGAGAGCGGGAGATAAATAGATAGAGAAATAGATAGAAAGATAGATAGATAGAGAGATAGACAGATAGAGAGAGAGAGAGAGAGATATACATATAGATAGATAGATATGCATATAGATAGATAGATAAAGATATAGATAGGCATATAGATAGATAGAAAGATATATAAGTATAGATAGATAGAACAGAGAAAGAGAGAGAGAGCAACCGCAGCAAATTCCTGCGGGTAATCACCAGTATATACACAAAACTATCCGTATGAACACCGCTGGAAGAATTCTATCACCTCTCGCATAGCTCCCACGCCCCCCCAAAAAAAGAAAAAAAAAAAAAAAAAAAATATGGGAGGCCGCATTCCAACCTACCGTAATGATAACAGCGGAAATCGGCAACGGAGAAGAATACCTTGAATTATAAAAAAAAAGAAAAAAATGATCCCCCCCAAAAAAGAAAAAAAGAAAAAAAGGAAAAAAATATATATGGGAGGCCGCATTCCGAACCTACCGTAATGATAACAGCGGAAATCGGCAACGGAGCAGAATACCTTGAATTAAAAAAAAAAAAAAAAAGAATGAATAAAAAAAATATCCCCCAAAAAAATGAAAAAAGTTCCGAACCTACCGTAATGCGGAAATAACAGAGCAGAACGGGAATAAAAAAAATTACCAAAAAAAAAAAAAAGAAAAAAGAAACAATATATATGGGAGGCCGCATTCCAACCTACCGTAATGATAAAGCGGAAATGCAACGGAGCAGAATACCTTGAATAATAATAAAAAAAAAAGAAAAAAATAAAAAGAAAGAAGAAAGAAAAAAAAAATATGGCGGCCGCATTCCACCTACCGTAATGATAACAGCGGAAATCGGCAACGGAACAGAACACCTTGAACTTCAATAACCCCCCCCAAAAAAAAAAAAAAAAAACACGTTCATTAGCAACTTGGACACCCCTCCCCTCCCCCGCTCCCCCAGCTGCTCTTTTTTTTTTTCCCCTCTTCTGCCCTTCCTTATCTCTTTTCTCTCCTTCCTAGTTCTATTTCCTTTTGTTTTTCTCTTTTACTTATCCTCTTCTAACGTACTTTGTATTTCATTCTCCTCATTTCACCTCTTTGTCTTCTCCACTCTTCTCCCTTCTCCTCGCTCTTTCCACCATCCCCTCTTCTTTCTTTATCTCTCCTCCCTCCCACCTTTCCTCTATCTTTCCTATTCCCTTTCCCCTCTTTCCTTCTCTCCCCCCTTCCCTCCCCCTCATTTCCTCCTTTTCCTCTCTCTCTCTCTCTATCACTTCCTCCCTCCCTCCCCCTCCCTTCCAGCCCTTCCCCTCTCCCTCGTGTCAAAGAATTATTGTCATCAACTCCACGACCGCTGAAATGACACGGGAACTGGGAGAGCTAACGAAAGATTTTTTTTTTTTACTTTACTTTTCTTTTTCCATACAATATCAATTTTCACTTTTTTCCCCTCTCGTAAATTGCTGGTCTTATGGGGAGGGAGAGGGATGGGGGAGGAGGGTTTTGTTCGGTTTCCTGTCTCTATGTCTATTGTTATCTTTCTCTCTCTCTTCTCTCCGTCGCTTCGTCTTTCATCTCTTCTCTCTCTCTCTCTCTCTCTCTCTCTCTCCTGTCTCTCCTCTCTCTCCTCTCTCTCTCTCTCGTCTCTCTCTCTTCTCTCTCTCTCTCTCTTTTCCCTTCTCTCTCTCTCTCTCTCTCTCTTCTCTTCCGTCTCCTCTCTCGCTGTTCCCTACGCCATCTCCTTCTCTTCTCTCTCTCTCTCTGCTCCTCTCTATCCTCCTCTCCTCATCTCTCCCTTTCATCTTCTCTCTCTTCTCGTCGTTCTCGTCTCCTCTCTCTCACTCTCATCGTCTCATTCGCTTCTGCGTGTCTCTCTCCTCCTTCCCCCCCACTCGGCTGAACCAGAGCTATCTCATCTCACTCTACCCCCATCCTCTGAACCCTCTTCTTTCCGGGTCTCCTGATCTCTCCCTCGCCCTTCTCTCT
>NW_020872956.1:708368-713368 GCF_003789085.1 Penaeus vannamei | reverse complement strand
TTAAAGTATAAACTGGGTAAATATATGTCAGTACAGCGTGTAAAAAATGTTTAATGTAAAAGATTACTTGAAGGTGAAGCAATTCTAGGGTGTGTGAAGAACGACAGGTGTTATAAGTCTTATTTTCTCTCTTGTCGCTGTCTTTATTTCATTTTCGCCTGTCTCCCGCGTTCTCTCCTTCTCTTATCGCTTTTATACTCTTTACCTTCTTACGTTCTTTTATTCTCTCTCTTTCTCTCTTTCTCTCCTTCTTTCCATCAATCAATCTCCTCTCGTTATATTAATCAATCAACCTATCTATCTACCTGTCTATCTAATCTATCTATTTTTCTATCTATCTATCTATCGCTCTATCTTTCTATCTATCTATCCATTTTTCTTGCCATCTATGTAGCTATATCTATTACCTATCTCACTATCTATCAATCTATCTATCTATCTATCCATTTATCAATCAATCATTTTCTTATTCTATCTCTCGTTCACTAATCTTTTCCTCTTCCTCTGGCTTTCAGTGAGTATGACAACATACTCACATTCGCACTCATTCACAGCGCAAAGTATAACATCAACATCGCAATTGTAGTTCATTTATTTGCAACGTCGAAAATGCTCTAATAAAGCCAGTGCAATTGGCGGCAGATTCATTAATTTCGCTTCTATGCAGGATGTGATTAAGGGCGTTCGCGATACATGGATAGCTAATGTATTTGCATTTTTTCCCCCTGTAGAAATAGATAGTCAGCGAGTCTGTGTGGAAAAGAGTTTAATCAAAGTTGGAATGAAAATGGAATTAATTACTTGAATGAAGGAATATAAATGTCGTCAATTTGAAAATGATGAATTGGATATCCTAGTATCGGATGCAAAAGGGAGATAAACTGAAACAAATGAAGTGTGAAAGTGTGAGAGAGGTTTGGGAGAGTGGGTGGAGAGAGAGGAAAACAGGCAGAGAGAGAGAGAGAGAGGCTGAGGTGAAAGAATGAAGGGAGAAAGAAAGAGGGAGGGAGAGAGAGAGAGAGAGAAGATACAGAGAGAGACAGAGAGAGAGAGAGAGAGAGAGAGAGAGAGAGAGAGAGAGAGAGAGAGAGAGAGAGAGAGAGAGAGAGAGAGAGAGAGAGAGAGAGAGAGACAGACAGACAGACAGACAGACAGACAGACAGAAAAATATAAAAAGAAAGTGAGAGCCAGTCACCCAACCAGCCAGACAGACAGAGAAAGACATGAAAACAGACAGACAGAGAGAAATTGAGAAAAAGAAAGACATAGAAGAAGACAGAAAAGGCTGAATGAACGACCGAACATCCGGGTCCTATCCTACCCATCCTCTTCTATTCATCACGCGCATCACAATCGGACGACATCACTGCATGGCTCGATCATGAAGAGTGACATCTACTCTTTAAACGCACACTTTCACCTTTAACTACCACCTACATAAGGTTATTTGATACTTTTCCTTAAGTGTATTAACTCGTTGACTTTTCTCTTTATCATCATTCATTTTCAAATTTGGTCATATATCTAGTTTTCAATTTTCGAATCATTTTCTTTCGTTCATGATCATAATTTCATAAATTTCATTCTCTGTATTCATTTCCGTCACTCAAATCACACTCATTCATTCGTGTCACTCATTCTCTCGCTCTTGGCCTTTCACGCATTCTCTCTTGTCCTCGCTCTGCACAATGCATCAAGTATTTTCATTGTTAAGTATTTGTTGTAATGGAAAAGATTGCTTGTTGCATCCTCACGTGGAAATAATTTGTAATTTTGTGTTTTATTTCTTGAATTGCGTGGGTTTCTTGCTTGCGTGAATGTTGAATTTCTAATTGTTGACTAATTCTCGTGTGGTGTGTTGTCTCTTTCTGTCTCTCTCTCTCTCTCATATCCTTCTTTCCCCTTCTCTTCCAACTTCCTCCCTCTCTCTCTCTCTCTCCCTCCCTCCCTCCTCCCTCCTCCCTTCCTCCCTTCCTCCCTCCCCTCCTTCCCTCCCTCCCCCTCCTCCTTCCTCCCTTCCTCCCTCCTCCTTCCCTCCCTCCTCCCTCTCCCTCTCACCCCTCCCCCCCCTCACCCTCTCTCTCTCTCTCTCTCTCTCTCTCTCTCTCTCTCTCTCTCTCTCTCTCTCTCTTCTCTCTCTCTCTCTCTCTCTCTCTCTCCTCCTTCTATATATATATTCTCTCCCTCTCCCTCTCTCCCTCTCTCCTTCCCTCCCTCCCTCCTCCCTGCCTCTCACTCTCTCTCACCATAACCCTCCGAGGAATGAGTCTCCCTCGTCTTTAAACCCCGAAGCTGAACTCACAACAATGGCGTGACTCACGACCTTTGTATCTTCTTCAAAACTTTTAATTTCCTTAGTCCTTCCTTCTTCTCCGCTTGTGCCCCTTTTTTTACGAAGCAGAGAGATGATAAGGATAACAAAATAAAAGGATGATAATGATGATAACACTAATGATGATAATGATGATAACAATAATAATGATGATAATCATAATCGCAATAATATGGATGATGATATCAATAATGATGATAGTAATAATAACAATGATAATGACAATGACAATAATGATAATGATACATAATAGAAATATTGTAATAATAATGATAATAATAATGATAATGATAATGATAATAATGATAATAATAATTAATAATGATAATAATAATATCATTATTAATAATGATAAACAGTAATAATAATGATAATGATGATATAATGATAATAATATTTTTTTTTATTATCATTATCATTATTATTATAATGAAAATAATGAACATAATTATAGAGATAATGATAATGATAACAAAGATAATACTAATACAATAATTATAATAATGATAATAATGATGATAAAATGATAATGATAACGATAATGATACTGAATATATTAATGATAATAATCACACACACACACACAAACATATAATATATATATATATATAATATATATATATATATATATATATATATATATATATATATATATATATATATATATATATATGAGTGTAAGAGTCTGTATTAGTGTATAAGCATATGCGTTTCTGTTCGTATGTGTGTATGTGTATGTGCCTTTGTGTGCGTGATTTTGTGTGTGTTTGTGTGTGTATGTGCGCCTGCGTGCATGTAAAAACGAGGCAGACGATGAACGACCTGTCAAACGCGCACATTGCAGTACACTGTTCGTTATCGCCTCCCCTGCTACTGATTCACGAGAGGCTTTGAACTTAATTACACTAGCCTGTAATTATGACCGTGGGGGAAAAATCAGTTAGCAAGTAATTAACAAAAAATCATTCCTGAGTGGTTTTCCGCCAATTTGGTCATAATGGAACATGTCATTTTCTGTCGTCGTGGAATATTACCCGAAGCGTCATGCAAAATCATAATTATGCATGACTTGATGTTGCTCGGTCATTTGTAGGTACCCCCACATTATGTGATATATACGTGTGTGTCATATATATAATATATATATATATATATATTATATAATATATATATATATATATATATATATAATATATATATACTTCCAGACGGGAAGTGGAGTAACAATTTAACTAGAGTTGCAACGATCAAATGTATATTCTTGTCCACTTTAAGACAACTACGTTTACCTTTTTTTTTATTCAACTATGCTATATATATATATATATATATATATATATATATATATATATATATATATATATAATTATATATATATATATATATATATATATTATATATTATATATATATATATTATAATATATATATATTATATATTATATATATATATATATATATATATATATATATATATATATATATATATATATATATATATATATATATATATATATATATATATTATATATATATATATATATATATAATATATATATATATATATATATAGATCTGTGTGTGGTGTGTGTGTATATGTATGTTACTAGGTCTATAAATACCATCTATCTAGAGAAAGAGAAAGAGAGAGAGAGGGAGATTTATGCACAAACTAATTTCTCCTTCCTACTTCATTATCCTACGACCTCTCTCTCCCTCTACGCTGTTGTCGTCTCTCGGTCACCTCTCCTCCCCGGCCACCACCTGCCTCGCCACAAAAACGCGAACGTCTTTCCGGTCAAGATGGAGGGATGGAGTCGGGTAGGGGGGGTGGGGGGTAGGGGAGGGTAGGGAGAGAGGGGTATACCGGATATTTGGAAGTGGAGGAGGAAGAGGGAGTCGGGAGTGGGGAGGGGGGTACCCGCTTACCCACGTGGCATCGCTTCCCCTGCCTGAGGGTACGGGCACGCGAGAAAACAACGCCTGATGCAAATTACCCCACCGGCTACCTCGCTCGCTTCCTCTCGTTGTCTGAGGTTCGTTACTCTATTTCGAAAAGCTGTTGGAGAGGCTGTGGTGTTGACTATTTGACTACTGTTGACTATTGCAAAACAGCGGTTATATATAATGACAGACAAAGGCAAAACATCTTTACACATGTATCATAGTGGTTGCGAAAAAAACACGTGACGTTAATGGCGAACTGAAATAGGGAGAAGGATTCAAACCCTTTGTATTTTTTCTAGATTTTTTAATGTAATAAGAGCTATGTTACCGTCATGTAGACTCGAGTACGTTTGAATAATTACCAGAAGAAGAACATAATTATGTAATTATTCAGAGTCTGACGAGAAGAATCGAGGACACGTGTGTTCAGAAAAAAATGTATGAAAAACGTGGCCATATATACTTTGTGTGATTATTCATATATAAAAAAGAAAAAAAATGTATGTATGTATATTTACATATGCGTATATGTATATATATATATATATATATATATATATATATATATATATATATATATATATATATATATATATATATATATATATATATATATATATATATATATATATGAATACACACAGACACACCCAATTACCCACAACACACACACACACACACTCACACACATATATATGTGTGTGTGTGGTGTAAGTGTGTAT
>NW_020872956.1:683368-693368 GCF_003789085.1 Penaeus vannamei | reverse complement strand
TAACTCTGACAACACTTGCCGCCCTCAATGGAAAACGGTAGCTGACAGCATCCATCATGTTACAACATAGGAATCTGTTGTTGGTTTCATGAGATTGATCATCATTGGCTTTTCTCTTATTCTTCTTCTTCTTCTTTTTTTCTCTTCTCTATTTTTTTATCATCATTGTATTTCTTCTTCTTCTTCTTCTCCTTCTTCTTCTCTTCTTTCTTCTTTCTCTTCTATTTTTATCATCATTGTATTTTCTTCTTCTTCTTCTTCTTCTTCTTCTTTTTTGCTATTACCAACAATAGGGTGTTGTTCTTATTGTTGTTATTAATATTTGTTGTAATCGTCATTATTAGATATTCCTGTTATCATTACTATATTCATTGTCTCTATCGTTACTATCATTATTTTTTGTCATTACTATCATCATGATCTTTATCGGTACTATCATTATTACTTCAATCGTTGCTATCATTATTACTTTTATCTTTACTATCATCATTATCTTCATCGTTACTGTCATCCTCATCTTTATCATTATTTTCATTATCATCTTACAACCATCGTGCTATCATCATAATATATATCATCGTTGTCAGTATCATCGTTATTGCAACACTTACTACCTTTATCATTATCATTATTGTCACTTTTATTAACGTCATCATTATCGTCATTGTTATATGCGTTATCATAATCATGAATATCCTGTTTATTACCCCTGATGTTTTCATTGTTATTATTACAATCACCTTAATCATGATTATCGAAATTAGTGTTAGATTAACAACACTGAATAATTTAGTGTTAAATTAACAACACTTTGAATCATTATCGCATAAGTTTTATTAATTTGTGTTGTTGTTGCTTGTATCAAAGGTTTAAATTTAGTAGGTTTTTACTTTATCATTAAATATTATTTTCATCATTAGATATTGTTTTAATAGAATCGGAAGAACAATCATGAGATCATCATTCATATTGTTTATAATAAAGAAATGGATAAACATGTAAGTAGAGAGAGAAAGAAATACTCGGATTGATAGACAGATAGATAGACAGATAGTCTGATAGACAGACAGATATATAGATAGGTATATAAGTAGATAAATGGATAAACATGTAAGTAGAGAGAGAAAGAAATACTCGGATTGTTAGACAGATAGATAGACAGATAGTCTGATAGACAGACAGATATATAGATAAGTATGTAAGTAGATAAATGGATAAACATATAAGTAGAGAGAGAAAGAAATACCCGGATTGATAGACAGATAGATAGATAGACAGATAGACAGACAGATAGATATATAAATGGATAAACATATAAGTAGAGAGAGAAAGAAATACCCAGATTGATAAACAGATAGATAGATAGATAGATATACAAGTAGATAAATGGATAAACATATAAGCAGAAAGAAAAAGAAATTGCCAGATGAATAGATTAATAAACAGATAGATAGATATATAGACAGGTAAGTAGGTAGGTAGACGGATAGAATGGCAGTTTAATAGATAGATAGTTGGATAATGAAAAAAGAAGTAGAATAAAGCAGACATTTTTAAACTTTATAGCAGAGAGGAATATATCCCTGGCAGTGTTGTTTTTTCATTGACAACTTTTGAATAATGTACAAATATTTCTTCTTGAATAGTGTTATAGCATGTCATGTACGTATTTCTTTTAAGGACACTGATTAATTCTTGACTTTTTTCTTGGGTGGATTAAGTTATGGATATAAATTTTCTTGTTAGATTTTTTTCTTATATCATTAATCCTAGATATTTCCCTCTCTCTCTCTCCCCTTTTTTGTTTTGTTTCTCGTTATTCTCGTTGTTTTATCTCTCTCTAATTTCTTTGGGAAAGAAGGAAGAGAGAAAGAAAGAGAGGGGGGAGAGGGAGGAAGAGAGAGGAGGGAGGAGAGGGAGGAGGGAGGGAGGAGAGAGGGAGAGAGGAGAGAGAGAGAGAGAGAGAGAGAGAGAGAGAGAGAGAGAGGAGAGAGAGAAAGAGAAACTGGAAGGAAAGAAGAAAGAAACAAAGATCAATGACAGAAGAATCGAAGAGGTAAAGAAAGAAAGGAAGATTTTAATGAACGGATGAAGAAAAATAAGAAAACGAAGGAGCTAGAGTGAAATAGAAGAAAGAATCCCACTCAGAATCCCTATAGAACATATCGTATACTATAGAACATATCGTATATACCGCATTTGTTTATAGACACATCCGGTTTGTCCTTTAAATCCATCACGACATGAATTTCGTGCAAGACCCAACTTTTACTCATTGATGATGCATGATTCTAACTCTTTTTTCTTTTTTTTTCTTTCTTTAGTCTGCATGACATTCGGAACCAAGAAAAAACGGAGATGAACTTAGGTCTCATGCATACTCCATTCTAATGTCAAGTTGATTTTGGATTAGGCATCGCGGGATAAGCCTAGCGCGCTTGTTACCATGGAGATGCCAATACGTTTTTTACTTAGCGTTAAGTATTCAACGATGCTTCTTAGCTGGCTTGAGTTTGCTCATGAAATAGTCATCTGAAGCTGTACCTCATTAAAGCTTCACTGAAGGGCCTTTCAAGAGTTTCTTTCAGAATTTGGGAGAGAAGAATGTAACTGGGAAGGATGAGGAAGGACGTCGAAGCATAAACAGAAAAAGAAGAAGATGAAGAAGCAAAGGAGAACGGTAAAGAAAGAGACAGAGAGACTCTTATAAATAGGAAATGCAAACATTCTTTTATTCGAGATGTGCAGTGCTTTCTTGGGTGATATTTTCTTCCACTGTCAGCATTGTCATGAATCCTTTGTTATCGTTTTAATAACATTGAATAGGTATAACGGTCCTATAGGCACTTCTCCTTAACCATGCAGTTACAAGATCAAAGATATTTTTTTCCTGCTACCTCCTGAAGACGTACATTGCTACAAGAAGTTAAACTGCTTCTTTAAGATAATACTTCCTGCCCCGGTCTTTGAGCCATACGACGGGATCAGAGGCACCAGAGACTAAATTTAACTTCCCTTCAATGTTTAATGATAGGAAGGGTTTTCCTTTCATGGACGTGGCACGATATTTATAGGATGATACAGCATTCTTTTGAGTCGTGACGAAATCATCCTAAAACATGGGCGGGCTGATTAGAGGTTATCATTGTTGACACCTGTCGACAGCTCAAAATCAGCACATTTGTTTAGAGGGAATAAACACATTGGATTGATAAAATAAGATTGATAGAGTGAATAAACACATAACAAGAGAGATGCAAGATAAAAAATATATGACAAGGGGTGATGAGTCAAGGATTCGTAGTAACAGATACACACACACACACACACACACACACACACACACACACACACACACACACACACACACACACACACACACACACACACACACACACACACACACACACACACACACTAAATCTCACTGAAGCCCTGGATTGACGGCGGGCGTTGGCTTAGCTGTATGATCTTCGATGTCTTTCTACAGGACATAAAATTTCCTGAAACTTGGCCGACGTTCAGTAAGTCCCTCTTAGTTGTTACCATTATCATTGTTAATGTTATCCAAACTGATAAAGGGAATGGTAATAACTGTGATAAAAGAAATACTAATAATTATATTGATAATCATGATGATGATAAAAATAGAGATGACGATGATAACAATGATAGTAATAATAGTAATAATACCAATGATAACACTCCTACTATTAATAATATTAGCTATAATGATGGTAATGGTAAGGATATTATCACTATTAACAAAACAATAACCCCAAGCGGCACTAACGACAAACCAGCAACAATAAAGATAAAATACAACAACAATAACATCGGAGAGAAGTACTGCACAGACAGAGGATTTTTTTCTCTCACTCTCCCTCAAGAAAATTCATCCCAAGATGTACAACACGCAAATTTCGACCCTTGACCTAAACCAATATAGCTCTAGTTAGGGAACGTAAACTATTTATAAACTCAGGAACGAAAAGAGATGAGAGAAAAAGGAAATACCGATGACGTGTTTGGAAAAGAAAGAGTATTGGGGAGTATAAGTTTTCCTTTTTTTATGTATAAGAAAAGTAAACTTTGGCAAAATATGTTTAAGAAGTTTACGGACTTGGGAGAACGCCAAGTGAATTTTCCTGAAGTGGATGTTCTCTTTCTCGCTCTATCTCTTTTTCACTTTCTTGATCTTTCTCACCTTTTCTCACTCTTTCTCTCTCTCTCTCTCTCTCTCTCTCTCTCTCTCTCTCTCTCTCTCTCTCTCTCTCTCTCTCTCTCTCTCTCTCTTCTCTCTCTCTCTCTCTCTCAAGCTCTCTGTCTCTCATCTGTGTCTGTCTATCTGTCTCTGTCTCTGTTTCTCTCTCTCTCTCTCTCTGTCTCTCTGTCTCTCTATATATATATCTATCTATATCTCTTTCTCTCCCTTCTCTCTCTCTCTCTCTCTCTCTTTGTATGTGTGTGTGTGTGTGTGTGTGTGTGTGTGTGTGTGTGTGTGTGTGTGTGTGTGTGTGTGTGTGTGTGTGTGTGTGTGTGTGTGTCGCTGTCATCCCCACTTTCTCATTTCATCTCTCCTTGTCATTGTCTCCCAGAGTGTTTTTCTGTTAACAACAACAGATAAGAATTTACCGAAATGCGAGGACTCTGCTTGAAATACTTGAGGCTTCAAATTTGTACCCTGGAATCGACCGGTTATTGATCCTGGAAATCAATGTGCTGCGAATATGATGTGATTGACTTTTATTTCTCTTTCTTTCCCCGTGGCATTAGGTCACTTGGTTGTTTCTCTCTACATATATATTTATCTATTTCTCTATTTCCCTTTTTGTCTCTGTCTCTGTCTTTTCTCTCTCTCTCTCTCTCTCTCTCTCTCTCTCTCTCTCTCTCTCTCTCTCTCTCTCTCTCTCTCTCTCTCTCTCTCTCTCTCTCTCTCTCTCTCTCTCTCTCTCTCTCTCTCTCTCTCTCTCTCTCTCTCTCTCTCTCTCTCTCTCTCTCTCTCTCTCTCTCTCTCTCTCTCTCTCTCTCTCTCTCTCTCTTCTCTCTCTCTCTCTCTCTCTCTCTCTCTCTCTCTTCTCTCTCTCTCTCTCTCTCTCTCTCTCTCTCTCTCTCTCTCTCTCTCTCTCTCCCCCTTTCCTTTTTTCTGCTTATCTATTTGAATATATATCCATCTACAGTCTGCTCGTAAGTCTATCGCTTTCTTTCTCTTTTTCCTTATATATTTGATTATCTATCTGTATATATTTCAATCCTTCAATGTCTTTCGCTCTCTCAGTTAGTCTGTTTGTCTGTCTGACTGTCTGTCTCTTTCTATCTTTCTCTTGCTCTGTCTCTCCTTGTGCATGTTAAATATATTCTAAAAAAACAACAACAGTGCTGTCTTATATATATTTATGTAAAGAACATAATAGAAATCTTTCATGTGACGTCTTTAGTACTGTGGTGATTATGCCAGAGGTATTACAGGGAACCACACGCAATTAGTATCAAGAGAGGTGGACGAAGTGTATACATTATATGGCTCTTAGAAGCTTAAAATATATAAATGTGGTTGTAAACAATAGATGTAAAAAAGCTAACGTACACACACGCACACGCACACACACACACACACACACACACACACACACACACACACACACACGCACACACACACACACACACATTATATATACATATATATATTATTAATGATGACTGACCGGGCTTTTAGGCTTCTATAATCCACCTAATATTGTGGAAAACATCAAGGAAAGGTGAGATTGAAATTGAGTAGAGGGTAAAGCAAAGTTCTATTTAGCTTTTTTTTCTTTCTTTTTTTCTTTTCTTTGTTTTTTTTATCTTAGTAACGTAAATAAACTACATTATTTGCGTTACCTGTCTGGCCTCTCGTTCCCCGCCTTCACTCAGAGGAAGCACTTACCCCATCGATTGCTTTCAATAACTCAGTCTAAGAGGAAAAAGAAGCGGCAGCAAAACGAAAAGAGGAGTGGAGAATGCAGAATGCAAGAAGATTGAGAAAAAAAACGAAAAGAAAGATGAATAAGGAGGAGGGGAGAAAATAGGAAAGAACAATGATGAAGAAGAAGAAAAAAAAAGAGGAAGATGAAAACAATGAAGAAGAATAGGGAGGAAAATAATAATAAAAATATGAAGAGGAAAAAAAAGGAGTAAGAAGACGAGAAAGAAAAAGAAAAAAATGAAAAGAAGAAAAGAGAATGAGTAAGAAGACGAAAAAAAAGAATCAAAGAAGAATAGAACAGGTTAGAAGAAGAAAAGAAGACAGCACTACAGGTGGATAATTACCACAATTACCACCAATTCGTTTTATCATCCTTTCCATCAAACCACTCTGGTATTGTTGCGGTGTTAGGGTACAATATCCACCATTCGTTACAGTGCCAAGATAGCTGTAGTATGCCAGATATTTATGAATGAATGGTGTTCGATTTGTGCTGTCGGTGTGTGTGGGGGTGGGGGGGAGGAGCATAACACATATTGCTTTAAATTGTTTTGTTTATATCTTTCAATGACTGTTCTGTTGCTGTTTTATTTTTTCTTTCTTTCACCGTGGCATTAGGTCACATGATTTTTCTCTTTATTTATCAATTTCTTTATCTCTATCTATCCATCTACAGTCTCTATCTGCCTGTATGTCTATTGCTTTCTTTCTCTTTTTCCTTATCTATTTGATCATCTATCTCTATATATTCCAATTCTTTTGTTGCCGTTATTTACCGTTATGCTCGTAGTATAAAAACAAAATAACAAAACTAGTACTAATACGCATTGTTGAATGATAACAACAATAACAAAATTACGATGAATTTAGAATAAAGATGTACATCACCAAATAAAGATGTACAGACTTTTATGTACGTTTCGCCTCTGATTAGCATAAACAACCGACGAAAGACCATCAATCAAAAATTATACACTAATTAAACATCTTATCACAATCTATCATCTCAATCATCAACCACAGAGAGGACAGGAACTTCTTTCTCGCAACCGTCGGTCTGTTGCAATCACACGTCAACAACGCATGAAAAATCTCAGGGTTGCATTTGCCACGCTTCCCATACTAATCTTTCCAATCCTATGGCTCTTTTCCGCTTATTATTTCTGTTCTTCTTACACTTCGTTCTTTTCTCTTTGGGTTACACTCTCTTCTCGTACGTATCTGATTTGTTCTTGTGTATAAGATCTACCTTTCCGACACTCATTATCATCCTCATCCTCATCTTCTTCATCATCATTATTGTCATCATCATTTTCATCATCGTCATCACCACCGCCACCACCATCATTATCATCATCATCATCCTAATCATCATCCTCTTCATCATCATTATTATCATCACTATTTTCATCATCATCATCCTCATCCTCTTCATCATCATTATCATCATCATCGTCATCACCACCGCCACCACCATCATTATCATCATCATCATTATCATTGTCCAAAGTAGTAATACTATATACCCAGTTATCTCTTTTTATGCAATTTTTCTGTTTTATTGCATACTTTCATCTTGGCAACGGATAAAGGTTTTTTCGTCGATAAAAAAACATTGCAAATAAAAAATGTTACTGATATGTAGCATGTATTCAGTCACGCCACAATGCATTGTTCGTTTGAAAAAAAAAATCACAAAATTTACTTTTTCCCCTTTTACTGTCCTTATTATTACTATTATTCTTGTTACTATTATCATTATTGTTATTTTTATTCATTCATATATCTATTCACTATTACGTATATTATTATGATTATTATCATTGTTATTGTTATTATTATTATAATTACTATTATCATTATTATTATTATCAATATCATTATTGATATTGTTATTATTATTATTATTATTATTATATATTATTATTATCATTATTATTGTTATTATTGTTTATATTATTCATTATCATATTTCATTATCAACATCATTATTATCAATTTATTGTTTCATTATCAGCATATATGAATATTATTATATTAATATCACTATTATCATTATCATATATCATCCTTATTATCATTATCACTATTACTATCGTTGCTATTATTATTATTATCATTATTATTGCTAGTGATGATAATAAAAACAATAACAATATCAATTATTATTATCATTAGTATTTGCGATAAGGATAATAATATTAATGATAATGATAATAATGATATTAGTAATAATAGCAATAGTAATAGTAATAATGATAATAGTAATGATGATAATCATAAAAATAATGATAAAAATGATAATTATAATATTCCTAATGACTACAATGATGATAATAATATATTATTGTATTATGTCATTATCATTTTCATCAAAATTGTTACGCTGTTACTGTCATATTATCATCATCACCATTATTACCATCCGTTTCATCATTTTACTTTACCACATCATTTTACTATTATTATTATTATCATATCATTATCATTATAATAATAATTGTTATCATTATCGATTATTATTATTATTATTATTATTATTATTATTATATTATTATTATTATTATTATTATTATTATTATTATATTATATTATTATATTATTATTATTATTATTATTATGATTATTATTATCATTATTATCATGCATTATTATTATTATCATTTTATTATTATTATCATTATATTCATTATTATATCATCTTATCATTATTATTATCATATCATTATCATTATCTATCATTATTATATTATTATCATTATTATTATATTATTATTATTTATTTTATTTCTTTTTTTTTTACCCACAAACACTCCCTTTTCGAGCCAACCTCCTCTGTCGTTACCCTCTCAGAATCACCTTAATGTATTCATAAATTCAGCAGTAAACTGGAAATGACATGCAAAGCCGTCCAGAATAAATCGAAATGACAAACAATTCAGCTGCAGATCGACGTCGACTAAACATGACTAAAACATGTTGGTTGGTGGGTTTTGTTTGTTTGTACGTCAGGTAAGGAGGGTGGTGCTTACCGTGTGTGTGTGTGTTGTGTGTGTGTGTGTGTGTGTGTGTGTGTGTGTGTGTGTGTTGTGTGTGTGTGTGTGTGTGTGTGTGTGTGTGTGTGTGTGTGTGTGTGTGTGTGTGTGTGTGTGTGTGTATGTGTGTTAGCTTTGTTTAACTGTTTTATATATTTTTTCTTTTTATTTTTTTGTATATATATATATATATTATATATTTTTTTTTTTTTTTTTTTTTTTTTTTTTTTTTTTTGAGGATGATACAATTTGTATAATAGTAATAAGGATGAATGCACTACCGAAGATTTATGATACAAGTGATGATAAAGATGATAATGATAATCGTGTCAATGATCATACTACTATTATTACTACTACTGCCACTACAACAACTACTACTGTTGGTGCTGTTGTTGCTGATACCGGCACCACTACCACCATCACCAGTACTACTACTACTAGTACTACTACTACTACCGCTACTACTACCACTACGCTGCTTTTACTACAACTGCTACTACTACAACCACTACTGCTACCAACATTACTACTCTTATTATATCATATCATCATTAATGTGTACACTACTTTCACCACACTGCTAAAAATCTTACTACTAATACAACTACTATTATTATTACTACTACCTCTACCTCTACTATTACTATCAATACTACTACTTCGATTACTATCTTACATAGGCGTAGGAAGGTATTTTGAAGTGGGGGGGGGGGCAAAGTAGGTTCCCTCAAGAAATAGCCAAGGGTTTTGGGGCTGTGTTCTCCCACCGGGGCGCGAAGCCCAAGGAAGCTCCTGGATTTTAACAGTATTGAAGAGAGAAATTGATTAAATTCTGCGCTAAAATTTCAGATTTATTTATTTAGTTGATACTTGACATAATGGTTATTTCATCTTGAACACCAGACTCCGTTACAGCTGCCCTCTCAGTTGCAAGGGTCGATGTTCTCAACAACTGGGTAACTAAGGAATTGGACTATTTGGGAATGACAGGGAATGT
>NW_020872956.1:665868-673368 GCF_003789085.1 Penaeus vannamei | reverse complement strand
ATCCGAATGGAGATATAAAAGCATACTCATGTACACTTACACTCATTACACACACACATATACACACTCACACGTACACACAAAACACACACATTCATTACACACTCACAACGCACACACACACACACACACACACACACACACACACACACACACACACACACACACACACACACACACACCACACCACACACGCCACATACACGAACACGCGTACACACTAAGGTCACATTCATGTACATTCACATTATATAAATAACCTCATCGTCATCATTTCTATGAACATAACATTAAGCTAAGATAATAATAAGAAACAAAAAAAAAATAAGCAAAATAATGACAAACCAGAAGCATAAAAAAACCAACAACAACAACCAGATAAAACCAAACGAAGATAACCATTACCTTACAAAAAAAAAAAAAAAAAAAAAAACACGTCTACGGGAAAAAACATATATACTTCCTTGGATCGAGGAAAATACACGGTCTATTAGCGAGGAAACAGACCGGAATTGAGACCCTCGAGCCGTGCCAGCCCATCGTTTCTCAAGATGGCGAAACAGAGGCCTGGAAACGCAATAAAGAATAACAGCTATTTTCAGTAACGCAACCGAGCGGCGATGGATATGGATTGGGTGTCATATTCAGGGGTAGAAGTGCGAGAATAAGGTAGTGTAGTGTGTGTGTGTGTGTTGTGTGTGTGTGTGTGTGTGTGTGTGTGTGTGTTGGTGTTGTGTGTGGTGTGTGTGTGTGTGTGTGTTTGTTTGTTTTGGTTGGTGTGTTGTGTGGCTGTGTTGTGTGCGTGTGTGTGCTCCGTGTGCTAGTCGCNAGAAAGAGGGACGGAAGAACGAGAAGAGAGAAGAGAGAGAGGAGAGAGAGAGAGAGAGAGAGAGGAGGATGGAAGAGAGAGAGAGAAGGAAGGAGATAAGAATAGGAGAGAGAGCGGGAAGGAGAGAGAGACAAAGTAGGGAAAAGTGAGAAAGGAAAAAAAAATAATGGTTGCTGAAGAGAAGAAAAGAAAGAGAAAGAAGAGGAAGAGAAGAGAAGAGGAAGAGAAGAAGAAGAGAAGAGAAGGAGAAAAGAAGAGAAGAGAAGAAAGAGAGGAAAAAGGAGAGAAGAAAGGAGAAAAAGAGGAAAAAAGAGCAGAAAGAGAAGAGAAACGAGGAATGAAAGAGTAAGAGAATGAGAAAAAGAGAAAAGAATAAGGAGAAAGAGAAGAAGCGACGGAAGAGAGCAAGAGAATGGAAGAGAAGAGAAGAGAAGAGAAGAAAAGAGGAGGGAGAACAAGAGAAGAGAAGAGAGAAGAGAGAGAAGAAAGGAAGATAAGAAAGAAGGAGAAAGAAGAGAGAAGCAGAAAAGAGAAAGCAAGAGAAGAGAGAAGAGAAAAGAAATGGAACAAGAGGAGAAAAAAAGAAAAAAAAAAAACGAATAAACTCACCAAAACAACCCCCTAACACGAAAAAAAGAGAAAACCAAAAAACAAAATCAAAAAAGATCCCCAAAAGCCACGGCGATCGTCCGCACAACCGGGGCCTTCAACCCCCCCCCCCCCCACTCCCCCCCCCCCCCCCCCCCCCCATTCCCCCCCCCCTCTTCCCTTCCAACCGCTTACGTCACGACCTTCCCCCCTCCTCCTCCTCCCCCTCCCCCCCTCCCCACCTCGTGCCGCCCTTTGCTTCGCCGCTCGCGTGACCGCCGCCGACCAGCGAGGTCACGGTCAAGATGCCTCGCTATCTTGCCATATCTTTAGCCTTCTCCTGACCTTCCTTCCGGCCGGTCCTCTTATCTCTTCCTCTCTGTCCCTTTCTCGGCTCGATTATATTCTTCATCCATCTCTTGTCTTCTCTCTTCCTCCTTTCTTTACTTTTCTCTGTATATTCTTTGTTGTCTTGTCCACCTTTATTATCTATTATTATTTGTCCACGATTATTCTTTATCCATCTCTTGTATTCTTTCTTTATCCATCTCTTGTATTCTTTCTTTATCCATCTCTTGTATTCTTTCTTTATCCATCTCTTGTATTCTTTCTTTCTTCTTTCTTTACTTTTCTCTATATATTCTCTATCGTCTTGTCCACCTTTATTTACTCTTATCGCCATCTTTATTCTCCTTCCTCGTCTTCCCTCTCTCTTCTCCTATCGGCATCTTTATCTTCTCTTTTCATTCCCTCCGTTGCTACCAACCCTTCCCTTTCATTTCCTTTGGTATTCCTTCCTTTTCTATGTCTTCTTCTTTTCTTCTTCTTCTTCTTTTCTTATCTCTCCCACTCTTCTTCTCCCTTTCCCTCATTTCCCCCTTCCACCATTCTTCTCCTCCCCCCCCCCATTCCCCCCCTTCTTCCTCCTTTACCCCCCTCTTCCCCCCTTCTTTCTCCCCATTACCCTTTTCTATTTTTTCCCCTTTTCCTTCCTTTTCCCTCCTTTCCTCTCCTCTCCTCTTTCTCTCCCTCCTTTACCCCTTCCTCTCCTCCCCTCTTTCCTTCCTTTCTCCCTTTCTCTCCCCCCTTTTCCCTCCTTTCCCCTTTCTCTTCTCCTCCTTCCTCTCCTCCCCCCTTTCCTCCCTTTTCCCTCCTTTCTTCTCTTCCCCCTTTCTCCTCCCCACCCTTTCTCTCCTCCCCCCCTTTCCCTCCATTACCCCTTCCTCTCCTCCCCTCATTCCTTCCCTTTCCCTCCTTTTCCCTCCATTATCCCCTCTCTCCCCTCTTTTTCCTTCCCTTTCCCTCCTTTCCCCACCTTCTCCTCCTCCTTCCCCCCCCCCACCCACCAAAAGAAAATAATATAATAATAACCCCCGGCCACCCGGAAAGGAATAGGTTGAACGAGAGTGCGTGCAGGGTCATGGCGAGAGGGGGGAGGGAAGGAGGGGGGATAAGGGAGAGAAGGAAACCAGGTCATCCCATGTTATTATGGGACGTTTTTTTTGTCGGGTGGTGGGCGGGGAGAGGGAGGGGAGGGGAGGGTAAAAGGACACAGGGGAAGGGGTGGGAGATGGAAGCGAGATTATAGGGGAGAGGGGGGGAGGGGACGGGAGGGAAAGGCTGGAAGGGGGAGAGAGAGGGAGAAATGGTAGAAGGGAGAGAGGGAGAAGCAAAGGGAGGAAGGACGGAGGGAGTAACGGTAGAAGGAAGGGAGAGAGGGAGAAGCAATGAAAGAGAGGGAAGAATAGAAGGGAGAGAGGGAAAAAACGGTAGAAGGAGAGAAAGAGAGAATCAACGAAAGGGAGAGAGTTAGAAGCGGCGTAAGAGAGAAACGAAAGGATCGCATGACCTTCCGCATGACAGAGAGGATTCAGTGACTGAATTGCCCGTAAACAATGCTATGGCAACATACAAAGGAAAAGCGTGCATGTGTGTGTTTGTGGCAAGGGTAAGCGTGCGTGACACTGAGGAACAGAGACAAAAGAAAGTGAGATACATATATACAAGGGGAGGAAGGGGAGGGAGAGGGATAGAGAGAAGGAGAGGGTGACGAAAGGGTAGATGGATAAGATGGATGGGTGGGTGGAGAGGTAGGGAGGGGAGGGAGGGGAGGAGGAGGAGGGAGGTAGGGATGGTGGATGGTGAGAGATGAGTTGGATATGGAGAGAGAAAGCAGGAGAGAGAGGAGAGAGGAGAGGAGGGAGGAGAGGAGGGAGGAGAGGGAGGAGGGAGGGAGAGAGAGAGAGAGAGAGAGAGAGAGAAGGGAGGAGAGAGAGAGGAGGAGAGAGAGAGTGAGACGAGAGAGGAGAGAGAGAGAGGAGAGAGAGGAGGAAGGAGAGAGATAGGAGAAGAAGAGAGAGATGAGAAGAGAGGAGAGACAGAGAAGAGAGAAGAGAGAAGACAGAAGAAGAGAGAGAAGAGAGAGAGAGAGAGAACAGAGAGAGAGAGACACAGACAGAGACAGACAGAGAAAGACCAGAACCAGACACAGACACAGACAGACAGACAGTGAGAGAACCCAAAGTGTATTCACATGTGTGTCATTATGCGCATGTTCAAGTATCTGGACGACCGGAGCATGTCATTCCAGCAACATATGATGATCTCACCGTCACGACCCAATGCCACGAATCGTCATCAATACTGTCACATTGCAGTCGTAACTCCTCCCCCCTTCCCCCTCCCCCCACCGCTCCTTCGCTTGTGGTAACGGTATACACGCATCGCCATAAAAAAAAGACACAACCACGCAAATGCAACATCTCTCACACACGCACACGCACACACACACACACACACAAAGTACTCTCCCCCTAAACACACAGACACTTTGAAACTTTCTCTAGAATCACATACGTTTGTGTGTTTGTATCATGAGTGTGCGTATGCGTGTGTGTGTGTGTATGTGTGTTTGCAGACATCGCCAACCATAACACAAACATACATACGCACCCCTCCCCCGCCCTCTCTCTCTCTCTCCCACACACACACACACACACACACACACACACACACACACACACACACACACACACACACACACACACACACACACACACACACACACACACACACACACACACACACACACACACACTCACACTCACACACACACGCCGTCCCCCGCGGCACAAAGTGAATCCCGAGACATTTATCCCCGGTTAGGTGAAGGCCGCCTGTAAAAATACACCAAACCGGGAAAACCTATTGCAGTACCGGTTTCTATCAACCCTTCCCAATGCTGTACCTCCATCGTACCGGTACAAGTGAGAGGAAAAAAATCGTGCGCGTACCGGTACCTCGTCTGTTCGCATATATATATACTTTTGTGGGTCTTCCTGTTCTTCAATAACAGATGAAGAACAGCTGGTGACATGTGCTATATCGCTGCCACGATGTTCTGGCATTTCGCTGCTACTGCTTAACTGTACACGCGGGGGGGACTTTTACGGAGCTCGACTGAGTACCTCCGTTTGGTTCGCATTTATTCAATCCACTTTTTTAAAGCTTAATTTCTCCTTATATTTTTTTTTCTTCTGAAGTGAAGGGGTCATTTCCAGTAACATTAACCCCCCCCCCCTTCCCGTTCTCTTTACACACATACGAACATGCTTTGATGGTTTTAAAAATCACTTGTTCTGACTTCCATTTTTGTCGATGTTGGGAAATGACGGTTCGACTCCTTTCAAGATTGACAAATATCACTAGCATTACTGCTGCACTCATTATTACTTGACAAATACTAACAAATATTACCAGTTACTGTTACATCTACTGCTTGACAAATACTACCGCAGTTAGTTACAAGAATTACTACTTGACAAATACTACCACAGTTACTGCTTCAATATCTACTGCTTGGCAAATACTACCACAGTTACTGCTACAAGAATTACTATTTGACAAATAATATCACGGTTAATACTACAATAAGTACTACTTGACAAATACTACAATAGTTACTGCTACCAATACTACTGGTTAAAAAAATACAACTACTATTATTCCTATTCTTACTCCGACTACCACAATTTCATCTACAGTCACGACCATAACTCCAGTTTCTGCCACGACTACCACTGATATCACGATAGTCAATACTACGACTATTAATATTACTATTAATAGGACTCCTGTTACCGCTATGAGTATATCTACCATTACACCTCTAACCCTTTGCTACACCTGCCACTCCCTATACTCTCGTTAATGCTATTGAGTTAATTCCTCACTGTCTTCATTACAAAAGCAAAAACATAACATCAACTAAATCACAATAAATACCACGACTTATACTACCATAACCTCTGTTATTGCTTCTGCTACAACAACAACTACTACTACTATCGCTGCTGTTTTTACAACCACTACGACTACAAGCTACGACTAATGAATATATCAAAACTATTTACAGAACCAGCAAAACCATAACAGTACAATAAAAATAGTGGATCCTGAAGGGGGAAATGAAACCCCCCAGTGATAATTACTATCATTTATACGCGTGGACACACTGACTGACTGACGCACTCCCTTCCCCTTCCTCTCCCTTCCCCTTCCTCTCCCTCTCCATCTCCCTCTCCTTCTTCCTCTCTCTATCCCTCTCTATCCACGAAAAAATATCTTTCTACCCATGTATCATATACTATCCAGTCATCTATCTATCTGTCCCTCTCCCTGTCCCTTTTTTCCCCCCATCACATATTCCTCCTTGCCCCTCTCTCTAGCCCTCCACTCTCCCCCCACTCTTTTCCCTATTTCCCTTCCCTTCCCCTCCCACCCTCCATCCCTCTTCCATCATCCTGTTTTTTGAACAACTTACCACTAGCCGAAGACCAATCCCCAGAGAGGGAGAGGGAGAAAGAGGGAGGCAATGAAAGAGGGAGAGAGAGGCAATGAGAGAGAAAGAGGGAGGCAATGAGAGAGAGAGAGAGTGGGTTAATCAGAGAGAGAGGGAGGTAATGAGAGAGAAAGAGGGGGAGACAATGAGATAGAAAGAGCGAGAGGGAGAGAGAGGGAGGCAATGAAAGAGGGAGAGGGAGGGGCAGAGGGAGAGGGTGTGAGGAGTGAGGGAAAATGGAAGGAGGGGAGAGAGAGTCGGTCTGAGGAGAAATGAGGGAGAGGGTAAAGGAGAGGAAAGGAAGAGGGGAGGAATAGAGGTGGGAAACGAAAAAGGGGAGGAGTGGAAAAAAGAGCAAAGGCGGGGAGAAGGAAAAGGGAATTAGGCAAGGAAGGACGGAAAGAGAGAGAAATTGAAGAGAGGAAGAAGAGAGAAGGAAGGGGACCCAGAAGGCTGGAGTCGGGGGGGGGGGAGGAGGAAGATAGAAAAGACCACAAAAATCCCCCTACCCTCTCCATCCCTCCCCCTACCCTCTCCTTCCCCCCGCCTAAATCACATCCGGGACTGTCGAGCGGGTGGCGATACCCCCACCCCCCCACCGCCACCCCCCCTCCCCCAGCCCTCGGTCCAGCTGCATGGCACATTTCCGTTCTTCCGCCGCCGCCCGCCGCCGCCCGCCCGCTCGCCCGCCCCACATACGCGATCGTGGGCGTGCGCTGATCCCCGCCTTCGTTGTTGTTTCGTGATTGGCGGGCGGGCTGAGTGGCCTTGTTCTTGAGCTGCCTTCTGTCTCCATTTTTTCTTTTTTTTTTCTTTCTTTCTTTGATGCTCTTTCCATTCTGCTTTTGTTTCTCTCCTCTTTTCTCCTCGACCTCTCTTCTCTTCTTTCCCTTTCTCTTTCTCTTCTCTCTCTCTCTCCTCTCTCTCTCTCTCTCTCTCTCTCTCTCTCTCTTCTCTCTCTCTCTCTCTCTCTCTCTTCTCTCTCTCTCTCTCTCTCTTAAAAAAAATCAAGCAAAAACGCGCAATTACAGAGAATCGGCGAAGGACTTGACGATGGGGGGGGGGGGTGTCAAGGGTCGCCGCCGCTTGACAGCCTCGACGAAGTGACACTTGACACGAGTGGATCTGGGAGACCTCCATGCTTGTGCTCGGCGTGTCTTTCTATCTGTCTGTCTGTCTATCGATTTATCTATTTATCTATCTATCTATTTATTTGCTTGTGATTTGCGTGTCTGTCTATCTG
>NW_020872956.1:653368-663368 GCF_003789085.1 Penaeus vannamei | reverse complement strand
GAGAGAGAAGGAGAGGAGGGGATATGGAGAGGGAGGGAGAGAAGAGAGGAGAGGAGAGTGGAATGAAAAAGGGTGGGAGGAAAGGATAAGAGAAAAAATACAGAATCTGAGAAAAAGGGTGAGAGGGAAAGAGGAGTAGGAAGAGGACGGGGAGGGAGAGGGAGAGAAGGAGAAGGGGGGAAATAGGCAAAAAAAGGAGGCGAAAAGAAAAAGAAGTGAGATGAGAAGAAAAAAATAAAGAAACTCTAGGAAGAAACAGAAAAAAGAAAAAAAAAAAAAAAAAACCAGAAACACAACCAAGACGCGACAAAGAACGACATTGCTCTTCACGCTTAACGAACGAACACACACCAACGACACGAAAGGCCGAACGAACGTACGACACGAACGGACACACCAACGACAAGAACGAACGACCGACACGAACAAACGACCGACACGGACGAACGAACGAACGACCGACACGAACGGACACATCAATAACAAGAACGCACGACACGAACGGACACAACAACGACAAGACCGAACGACTTACACGAACGGACACAACAACAAGAACGGACCAACGAACGAACTCCCGACACGAACGAACCAACGAACGAACCAACGAACGACCGACACGCAGCAACGGGCTGACTCGTCGCTGACTTCCGCCGAGCTGATGTTTTATGCCGCCAGCAGCTTTCACGGGCTCGGCGGCGTCAGCGCTGTGGCCGCGAGTGTTTTCTCTTGGCTTTTGAGGCTGACGACGCCGCCGGCGATGTGGGGAGGGAGGGACGGGGGGGGTGTATTGTAGAAGGGGAGGGGGATGAGGGAGTGGGAGGGGAGGGAAGTGGAAGGAGGGAGAGGAGGGGGGAAGGTAGAGGAGGGGAGGGAGGGAGTAAAGGAGGAGAAAGGGAGGGAGGGGGAGGGGAGGGGAGGAAGAGGAGAGGTTGGAAAGGATGGGAGTGGGAAGGAAGAAGGAGGGAAGGAAATGTAAGCAGAGTGGAAAGGAAAGAAGAAAGAGAGAGAAGGAGAGGATGAGAGAATTGAGGAGGAAAAGGTAGGAGGGGAAGGGGTGGGAGGAGGGAAGAGAGAAGGAGGAGAGAGGACCTCTGAGAAGGGAAGAGAAGTAGAAGGAAGAAGGGGGGAAAGACTGATGAGTAAGGGGAAGGTGGAAAAAATGAAGTAAAAGTAAAAGAGAAGGATGAGAAGGATTAGAAGAAAAGAGACGAAGAGGAGGAAGAAGAGAAAGAGGAGGAAGAAGAAGTAGGAGAGGAATAAGAGTAGGAGGAGAAGAAGAAGAGGAGGAGAACAAGAAGAATAGGAATAATAATAACAATGATAATAATAAGAAGAAAGAAAACAAGAGAAAAAGAAACAAATCAAGAAAAAAACAGAAGAAAGGGTAGAATCGGAGTAAGCAGACGACCCTTAAAGACCCTCCTCCTTTCCATCACACTACAACCACTTCCCTCCTCTCTCCGCCGCCTCTCCCACGCCCGTTTCTTGCTGTTGTTGCGGAGAGCGAGGGCGGAGGCGGCGGCCTGGTGGCGTGCCGGTGTCCGTGGGGTTGTAGCTAGCAGGGGCGTTGGTTCTAATAGTACTAGCACAGCAGTAGGTGTTGTCTGTGTTAATGGCGGTAGTGGTAGTTGCTGATAGTAGTAACAGTTGTCTAGTAGAAGTGGTAGTTGTTAATAGTCAAGAGTAATGGAAGTCGGTATTAATAGCGGTAGAGTTGGTTGTTGCTAGTAGTAATAGTTGCCTAGTTGAGGCAGAAGTTGCTAGTAGGTAAAGGAATAAAAGTAGTAGCTATTACTAGCAACACCAGCAGTAGTACTTGTTGCTAGTAGTAACAATAGTACTTCATGCAGTATTGCTACTAGGAGCAACAATGATCGGAGTGTTTGCTGTTGATAGTAACTACAGAAATAAAAGTAACGGTTGTTGCTAGTGGTGACAGAAGGAGAATAAGCAGCTGTTGCTATTAGTAATACAGTAGTTGTAATTGTTGTGTTGATAAAGTAATAAAGGGCGAAGGAGCTGTAGCTGAATATGCAGACGTTGTATACTATGTAAACCTACCAGACAATTTGAATTCGAAATGAAACATGTCAGATGACTGGACATCATACGTGTCGCAACTTGTCTAGAGAACCAAACGATAAATAAACATTAAACATGAGGACATTAAATCAAATCCTAACCAGAAAAAAATAAAAATATTTGAGTTCCTTAACATAAGCAAACTCCTGAAATGACATTTTCTTTTATTCATTTCCCCCCTTTTTCTCTCTCTTTTTTATCTTGTTTAATACATTTCATTTTATTCCTTTTCGTTTTTCTTTCTTTTTTACCTGTAACTACGCTTACTCGACGCTGAATTACGCAACAACCAAGCAGGTAATTCAAGCCAGAGCCGTACTTAATCGTCGCCTTGATCTACCTTTGGCAACGATGCTTTCTACTCTAACCACGAGGGTCTCTCTAAAACAACTCAACCAGAGCGCATCTCAGAAGAAATATGACGCATGAGGGAAAATTTGCACAAAATTACAACACTTGAAATGCAAAAATACACCTTTTCTTTCTTTATTCCTCCACCTCTACCTTTTCCTCCTCCTCCTCCTCCTCCTCCTTTTTTTTCTTTTATTCTTTTCTTCCTACTCCGTTTCGTCGTTCCTCCGATCACCTCTCTTCCCGTTCCTCCATTTATCCGTTTCTCCTATCCACCGTTCCTCCACTCCGCCTTTCTTCCTATCCACCATTCCTCCACTTCGCCTCCCCCCCCTATTTACCCGTTCCTCCACTCCGCTCCACCGTTCCACCATTTATTCGTTTCCTCTATTTAGCCGTTCCTCCACTTCACCCCCCTTCCCATTTACCCGTTCCTCCACTCCGCTCCACCGTTCCACCATTTAACCGCTTCCTCTATGTAGCCGTTCACCGCTCGCCGTTCACCGTTCACCGTTCATGAAGGCGACCTTGCGGCTGTGCCAGAGACGACCTTCTGAGGTTCTTGCTGTTTGAAAATGCGGTTTTCGGGGCTGTTTCTGGGCCTTTTCTCTCCATTCATTTTTTTATTATCATTTTTCTTTTTTTTTGCGTCTCTTTTTCTTGTGCGCATTTTTTTATATATTTTTTAAATCGTGGAATTATGATTTCGAAGTAGGTCATTTCTTCCTAATTATCCGTGCGCTATTTCTATATTTTTCTGTCTGTTTCTGATTTTTTGGCTTGTTTTTGTTAGTTTGTTTGTCAACCAGGTAGTTAGTCGGATTGCCTGCCTGTGCCTGCTACCCTATAATCATGTCTGCTTGTCTTACAGTCAGCCTGCTATTTAGTCTGCTTTCCTCCCCTCCTACCTGCTTACTTCCAAGCAATCTACTAACTACCTATCCTGCCTCCCAACCTGCCATCCTACTTGCCTACTAACCTTCCAAACCGCCCACTAACTTGCAATCCTTTCTACTAACTACCATCCTACCTAACTCGTCTTCCTCCCACCCTCCCTGCCCACCCCCACTCCCCCATACTCCTGCCCACTTCCCACCCTCCCTGCCCACCCCCACTCTCCCTGCCCACTCTCCCTGCCCACCTCCCACTCCTCCCACCTCCCCCACCTCCCAGCCCTCCCACCCTCCCTGCCCACTTCCCACCCCTCCCACCCTCCCACCCTCCCTGCCCACCTCCCACCCTCCCACCCTCCCTGCCCACCTCCCACCCTACCATCCCACCTGTTACCCACCACAAAAAAAACTAAAAAGCAAAAAAAGAAAAAGGCAAAACAAACAAACAAACAAAACAGGTCGGGATCCCGTCAGCCAGCGAAGCCTCTCGAGGTGAAGGAGTCTTACGCTGAAGTGAGTGAAGTGAAGTGAGTGGACGTTGCATCACCAGGCGGTATTTTTAGCGAAGATCTGTTTTGCAAGGATTCGGAGGCGGGGTGGGGGGAGGGGGAGGGGAGGGAGTGAGTGGGGAGCGACGACCGGAGGAGGAGGGGGAGGGGAGGGTCGTTCTCAAAGAGGAAGAGGAAGAAGAAGAAAACGTATATACGTACATATATACATAACTAGATACAGAGAGAGGAGGGAGGGAGAGAGAGAGAGAGAGAGTACATATATACATAACTAGATACAGGAGAGAGAGAGAGAGAGAGAGAGAGAGAGAGAGAAGAGAGAGAAGAGAGAGAGAGGAGAGAAGAGAGAGAAGAAGAGAGAAGAAGAGAGAGAAGAGAGATGGAGGGGGAGGAGAAGCAAGGAATGGAGAATAGGAGAAGGAAAGAGAAGGAAGAAAGGAGGTAGAATGGAAGAAGGAGTGAGAAGAAGGAAGGAAATGCATTGGGACAGAAAAAGAGAGAAAGGAAGGACTAAAACGTAAGAACAGAATGAAAAGAAGGAAAAAAAGGAAAAATCGAAGGAGAGATAAAAAAACATAAGAAAGTAAACCACAAAAATAAAACAAATACAAACGGTAATAAATCAAAGAAAATAAGATAAAAATAATAATAACATCCACGATACGACACACCTCAATCCTAGATGAATCACCTTCCAAAAACATTTAGAAAATAAATAAACAAATATATAAACAAATCCAGCGCACAGGCTTCCAACCCCAATATATCAGCCAAAGAAAATAATAAATCTAAAATAAATTCAACAAAAAATATAAATCATAAATAACATCCAAAACATGGTGACGACCCCAATGCGTCACCTCAATAAAAAAAGAAAAAATGAAGAGGAAAAACAAAAAAATGATGGGGATGAGGAAGAAAAAAAAAATGACAAGAGGAGGAAAAAAAGAAGACGAGAGAGGGAAAGAAGAAGAAACGTAACAAAGAAGAAAAAAGAAGAAGAGAAGAAGAAAACAAAAGAGATAATGAAAAAAAAAGAAAAAAATAATACACACAAACATAAACATACCCCACTCCCCCCCCTTTAACCTAACGCGTCTCTCATACCTCTCGCCCCGCCCACCCCAAAATCAGCCGAGCCGCCCCCGCCCGCGCCCTCGTGAGTTTATCTAACCTCATTACATGGCACGCGCCCCGAGAGCTGGGTAAACACGGGCGCTTGGCAGGAGGCGGTGGGGTGGGGTGGGGGTGGGGTGGCGTCTATTGCCTCTTAGGTATTGGAGGAGGAAGGAGCGGGTGGGGGGAAGGGGGGAGGGGAGTGTTGAGGGGCGGATGGCGGGGGCGGGTGAGGGTGGGAAGGAGGGAAAGGTAAAGGCGATGATAGGGGAAAAGTAATAATAGATTTTCAAAAAGTGAAGAGAGGGAGAGGAGGAGGAGGAAGAGAGGAGGAAAGGGGGAGAAGAAAAAAAAGGAAAAGAAAGATGAGGAGGAGGAGGAAAATAAAGACGAGAAGGAATATAAGAAAAAAATGCATTAAAGAAAAGACAAGACAGCATACTGAAAAAGACCCCCTGCCCCCTCCCCCCCAAAAAAAGAGGTGGGAATAAAAACAAATAATAACAACGACCTAAACCAAGCCAAACGCGCACTCAAACGAAGGCCCAAAGAAGAACAAGACGAAGAAGAAAAAAGCCAAGAAACGGACAGACGAATCCAAAACGATTTTTCCAACCCCCCCCTCAAAAAAAAAAAAGCGACAGCTACACCGCCCACGAAAACCGCTCCCCGCCGCACGCCCGCACGCCACCCCCTACTCCCTCCCCCGCCCGCACGCCCACCCCCCTACTCCCTCCCCCGCCCGCCGAAACCGCGCGTGGTGTTGCCATCGAGAGCCGCCCTGTTCCCATTCCCAGGAGAGGCGCGCAAGAACGTTCGAAAAAAAAAAGCGTAATAACTCTTCCACTGCAGACCACACAGCAGCCGGGGGGGGAGGAGAGAGGGAAGGGGGAGGAGGAAGGGATATCACCGGGACACACACATACGCACGCACGAAAAAGCGACCACCCACGCCTTCTCGGGCGCACGGACGCACCCATGAATATACACGCACATGAGGAAAACACCACGCACACACACACATACACAAACCACAAACACACACAAACACAAACACACACACAATCAAACACTATCACACTAACACCATCAAACCCACAAACACACACACAAACACAAACACACACACAATCAAACACAAACACACTAACACAGTCAAACCCACAAACACACACACACACACGCACATACACAAACCCACAAACACACACACAAACACAAACACACACACAAACACAAACACACACACAATCAAACACAATCACACTAACACAGTCAAACCCACAAACACACACACAATCATACTAACACAGTCAAACACAAACACACTCTCACAATCAAACACAATCACACTAACACAGTCAAACCCACAAACACACAATCAAACACAAACCACTAACACATCAAACCCACAAACACACACACACATACAAATACACAACCTCACGGGACCACCCCTACACACCCACTGCAAAGCCCATTAAAAATAAAAGATCACCCACTTCCAGGCACAATAAACCGTCACATTTATACAAAAACGAAATCCCACAGCCAGACCACCCATTCAGACAAAAAAAGAAGAAGATAATTTCTCTTTAAAAAAAAAAAAAATAATAAAATAACATAAAAATCAGATAAAAAATGATTTCTCTTTACAAAACGAAAAAATAGACAAAAAATGATAATTTCTCTTTACAAAACGAAAAAAATAGACAAAAAATGATAATTTCTCTTTAAAAACGAAATAAATAAGCCAAAAAAATAAAAAATAAAAATAAAAGCGATTTGATTTTCATGCAGCAAATAATACACATTCTCCAGAGTAACTTTGACATGACTTTGAGAATAATAATACCAAGCTCCCATTTGAAAAAAAAGTCAATCAAAGGCATTATTATGCTAATTAACGCTCGACTCTGGAAGAAAAAAAAAAGAAAGAAAAAAAATGGGGATTTCATGCGAATTCACCGTTTTTAAAAATGCGATTAATTTCTTTCCATTAACATCTTTACAGAAAAACGATTCGTTATAACTGTTAATTGTCTGTCGGTCGTCCCATTATCGAGACTAATGTCAATCAAAGTGCATTATCTTGCGATTCCCATTTCTCTTGCGGTGCTTACTATAATGCAATACTATCATTATTATTATCATCATCGTCAGAATTATTATCATCATTATTATCATCGTCACACTTATCATTAGTATCATCGTCATACTTATCATCATTAGTATCATCGCCATAATTAACATCATTATTATCATCGCCATACTTATCATCATTATTATCATCGTCATAAATAACATAATTATTACCATCGCCATCCTTATCATCATCATCATCATCATTAAGATTATTATCATTACTACTAGTACCACTATTACTATTATCACTATTTTTTTACTATTATTATCATTACCATCTTTGCTATTATCATCATTATCACCATTATCATCATCATTATTACCATCACCTTTTCATCAGTTTTAGCATTATCATCATCACTGTCATTATCATTATCACTTATTATCACTGTTATCATTATTACTAGTACTACTATTACTATCATCAGTATCATTTTTACTATTATTATAATTATCATCTTTGCAATTATTATCATTATAATTGAAATTATTAGCATTATCACCTTTGCAATTATTATCATTAAAATTGAAATTATCATCATTATCACCATCATCATCATCATTATTACCATCACTTTTTTATCAATTTTAGCATTATCATCATCCCCGTCATTATCATCATTACCATCATGACCATCACTATTACCCTCACCAACATCTACGCCAAGATATAAACAATAAATAAATAAATAAATAAAGTAAATAAATAAATAAATAAATAAATAAATAAACAAAGCCCTAATTTAATTTGTCTTTTGATCATCACAAAGTTTGACATCAACCAATTAATCTTAACATATTCATCAAGCGCCATTGTGATTGGGAATAGAGCTGTGCATTAAATAGATGCGTGTGTTGTGTGTGTGTGTGTGTGTGTTGTGTGTGTGTGTGTGTGTGTGTGTGTGTGTGTGTGTGTGTGTGTTGTTGTGTGTGGTGTGTGTGTGTGTGTGTGTGTGTGTGTGTGTGTGGTGTGTGTGTGTGTATGTGTATGTGTATGTGTATGTGTATGTGTGTGTATGTGTATGTGTATGTGTGTGTATGTGTATGTGTGTGTATGTGTAGTGTACATGTGCGTGTGTGTACATGGTATGTATGTGTGTGTATGTGCGTGCGTATGTGTGCGTGTGTGTTATGTGTGTGTGTGTGCTTAATGTGTATGCATGTGTGCATGTTCTATAGTATATATAAATAAGAGTTATAAATAAATAAAAAAAGAGTTCAAAACAAGAAAATAAAAATAAAAATAAAGTCACTAATAAAAGCGGATAACGAAGCTTCCTGGGCCGCCTAACCACGCCCACGGGAGCTGATCGGGCCCGACTAAGGTCTCGCATTCATATTCATACAATGAGGAGGAGAGAGAGAAAAGAGAGAGTGAGGAAAGAGAGGAGAGGAGAGAAAGAGAGAAAGATATATATATAGATAGAGAGAGTGAGAGAGAAGAGAGTGAGTGAGTGAGAGTGAGTGAGGAGTGAGTGAGTGAGTGAGTGAGTGAGTGAGTGAGTGAGTGAGTGAGTGAGTGGTGTGTGAGTGTGTGTGTGTGTGTGTGTGTGTGTGTGTGTGTGTGTGTGTGTGTGTGTGTGTGTGTATGTATGTATATGGTATGTATGTATGTATGTATGGTATACATACATACAAAACCGCGCATAAATCTAACGGATGAGAGAGAGAGAAAAAAACAGATTCAGACACATAAAAATATACACAAACATTTATAATTTTCCTTGTTGATAGCAAATGATAATCAAATGTGATTGCACAGCTGCCAGGCCACCGAGGTTCCCGGGGTGGGGTGGGGGAAGGGGGGAGAGGGGGAGAGGGGGGAGGGGAAGGGGAGAGGGAAGGGAAGGAGGAGAGGAGTAACGGGAGGGAGGGAGGGAGAGAGAGGGGCGGAGGGAAGGAGGGAGGGAGAGGAGGAAAAAGAGACATACAAAAATACAGAATATAAAAATATAAATATAGAGAAGAAAGGCAGCTAAAGAGAGGAGAAGACAAGGGAGAATAGAAGCAAGTCCATGGAAGGAGGGAAGAGAATGGAGAACTGGAAGACAGGTGGAGGAGGGGGGGGGGAGGGGGGCAGTAAGGACGGGATGGGGAAGGAGTGAGAGAAGGGGAATAGGTGGAGGTGGTGAAGGAGGAAGGAGGAGGAGAAAGAGAAAGGAGGAGGAGGGGAGCACTGGAGAAGAGATGGAGGAAGAAGAAAGAGAATGAGAAAAGAGGAAGACTGGAGCACTGAAGAGGAAATAGAGCAAGCTGGAGGAGTAGCAGAAGGAAAAAGAATGAAGAGAAAGGAGAAAGGAGAAGAGCTAGAGGAAGCTGGAAGAGCAGAATGAAGAGAGGCGAAGGGAGAAGGGGGTGAGAGGAGGGGGTGGGTGAGAGGAGCAGGGGGTGGGGGGTGAGAGAGCAGGGGTGGGGGGTGAGAGGAGCAGGGGGTGGGTGAGAGGAGCAGGGGTGGGGGTGGAGCAGGGTGGTGGGGGTGAGAGAGCAGGGGGGCGGGGGGTGAGAGAGAATGAGGGGTGAGAGGAGCAGGGGTGGGGGTGAGAGGAGCAGGTGGGAGGGGGGAGGAGGAGCAAGGTGTAGTGAGAGGAGCAGCGGGGTGGGGGAGTGGAGGGGGGGCGGGTGGGGGTGAGAGGAGCAGGGGTGGGGGGGTGGGGGACTTCAAGGTGCGGGGAATTACCTCTTACCAAAATAGATGCCGTAAATCAATTCACTCTCGCTCGCGGCTGAGTCGTACTTTCAACAGTATTTATGTGCAGGATATAACATTATATTTTACTCGTATATACTGTGAGCATCTGTGAGCATACGTATCTTTGTTTTATTCTTTATCTGCCCTATCTACCCCTACCTAGTCTACCTATTTATCTACCTAACCTATGATAATGTATTCTATTCTATCTG
>NW_020872956.1:635273-637773 GCF_003789085.1 Penaeus vannamei | reverse complement strand
TTTTTTTCTTTTTCTTATCTTTTCTTTTCTCTTTTTTCTTATTTTTTCTTTTCTTTTGAGGCCCCTTTAACGTTCCTTGGACATAAACCCGAAAGGCACAGTAACCTAAACGTTTCCTTAATGATAATTAGTTCCTTCAACGACAATCTCAAAGAATGGCTGTTTGTCTTTAGATCTTCTCGATTTCCCTTCAGATGCGAAACACAACGACCCTGTGATTTCTGCCCATTAGGAAAAGTCAGAACGGTAATCCTGAAATCCTGTTATCCCAAACCTATTTCCTCCTTTGTTCCCACGACATCTTGTACTATTTGTCCCACGTTTAGGCGCGAAGGACGGATCTCTCCCCCCCCCCCTAATCCCCTACAATGAATCCCAATTAACGTACCTCTGATTTGATTATTTAAAGCCCGATATATTGGCACAGAAATCTCCTTTGAGAATCCTCGAGCACGGAGGAAATTCAGCTCACACGAGGCACCCAAAATCCATCTCCCCCCCCCTCTCACCCCCGCCCTCTACTCCCCCTACTATGAATATCAATTAGAAAATCCTCAATTTAATGCCCAAAATATAATCCAACGACATAAAATCTTCTCTTACGAATTCCTGAGCACGGAGGAATGTCAACTCACACGAGGCACCCAAAATCTATCTCCCCCCCCTCCCTTCCCCCCCCCCTCCCCTTCCCCCTCCCTCCCTCCCATCCACCTGTGGAGTCCTTGAACCGCCTTCCATTGGTGTGTCCTTCGAGAATTGACGTAAATCTTGGAAATGGCTTTGACCTCCCCATTCCAGGACCATTCTAGAAGACATTTCATTCCAGAGTTGGATCGTAAGTTTTTTTTTTTTTTTTTCTTCAGATTCAAATAAAGTGATATGATAGTGATATTGATAGATTCAGTTTTCGTCGTTTTTCTTTACTACGACTCTCACCTCTCTTCATTTCTCTTTTCAATATCTTTTCTTTGTCACTACTATTTGATTTTATTCCCTGTAATATCGACAATATCTCTATGACCTTCGAACATCTTCCTGTCTTTAAACATTACCTTCTAAAATTCTTGCTAAATACCTTAGACTTTCTTTCCGCGAGGTCAGCAGTCGGCACCCATTTTAACCAGTGTCCGTGACCCTTCTTTTATGCTTCAGCTCTTAAAGATAGTAATATTATTAATGATTATAATAAAGTCAATGATAGTAATAACCTCAATAATAATGATAGAAATGATAATAGTAATAATGATGATGATAATAATAATATTGTTAATGATAGCAATGGCAATAATAGCGATGAAAATAATAATTGCAAACCTCATCGTTTCAACCGCTTCCCCTTTGCTTCTGGCATCTACTGATTCCTTTCCTAGAGCCAACAAAAGCCAAGGATGCAATTGCAAATGCTAACTCTGACCCCGTGTTTCGAACGTTGTTGTTATGCGTGCAAAAGTTTCGTTTCCATTTTACTGGTCATGCAATTCCTATGCTCCTAGAAGAATTGAAATTCTTGCAGGAAATTTTTCCCTGGTGTTCCTTGTGTTTTTATTCTAATACTTTCTTGAGTTTGTTTTATTTCCAGTATTGACAAGGGCATATTTTTCCCCTCTACGAGTTAATTCATTTAATTGATAACCAATAGTAATGTAATTGTTGTTATTATTATTATTACCATTACCATTATCATTATTGTACACAGACCTATCAGCATTGTGAATGTAGGGAAACCTTTATGAATTTCATCATGTTAGTTGCAGAAGTAATTCAGAAATATATCGTATGAGAATTTATTCATTAGGAAAGAGGTCATCAGATTTCTCTATGTAATTGCTTTACTTTTACTTGGCATTCAGTGGCTCTTTGATTTATAGTTTTGCATAACTGTCTCATAACTTGTCTCATAAGTCATTTTCCCAAAGATCTTTTTTTCACTCAAGCCATTGTCTAGATTATCTAATTAAACCTTGCTCTTCATCTCTTTTCTGCTGGTGCGAGAAACTGTTTTAGCAAGAGATAATTTTTTTTTTTTAATCCGCAAGAACTGTAATTTTCCTTCTGTCTGCAATCGCATCTTCATGTTTATTCGTATTACAGTTTATGGGCAATTTTCTATATTCAGTACATGCACTGTTTCATTATGTTTACTTAATGGTATCAATATGTTTATTACCTTACTATTCAAAACTAGCTCCACTTATGCTGCAGCTATTCAGTTTTCTTTTATTTGAAAGAAAAATAGATTGATAGATAGAAAGATAGACAAATATTTAGATTGATTATATTGACAGATAGATAGATAAATTGATAGTAATACAGATAGATTTATACATGGATAGGCACAGATATAGATATATATGTATATGTAAATATAGGTAGATAAAGATAGATATAAAAAATAAATATAGAGACAGATATACAGATACAAATACAGATACATAAACAGATACAGATACAAACAGATATACAGATACAGATACATACACGGATACAGATACAGACAGGC
>NW_020872956.1:620273-622773 GCF_003789085.1 Penaeus vannamei | reverse complement strand
TCTCTCTTTCATCTCTGTCTATTTTCTATCTCCCTCCCTCCTCCTCCATTTATCCCTTCCCTCTCCCTCTCTTTAACTTGTTCGGGATTTTTTTTTTTTTCTTCGCTTTCTCCGTTTCTCCGAGCACGTTCCTAATTTCTCTCCGCGAAGGAGGTCTAACCTGATAGAAGTAAATAATTGGGGGACAAGTTTCACTTCTTTCCTCTCCGTCTCTCTCTCTTTTCATTCATCTTTTTAAGTATTGTTTTTCTCTTTTTTTCTTTCTCTCTTCTCTCTTCTTCTCTCTCTCTTCTCTCTCTCTCTTCTCTCTCTCTCTCTCTCTCTCTCTCTCTTCTCTCTTCTCTTATCTCTTTCTCTTTCTCTCTTTCTCTTTCTCTTTCTCTTTCTCTTTCTCTCTTTATCTCTCTTTCTTCTCTCTTTCTCTCTTTCTCTCTTTCTCTCTTCTCTTTCTCTTTCTTTTTCTCTTTCTCTTTCTCTTTCTCTTTCTCTTTCTCTTTCTCTTTCTCTTTCTCTTTCTCTCTTTCTCTTTCTCTTTCTCTTTCTCTTTCTCTTTCTCTTTCTCTTTCTCTCTCTCTCTCTCTCTCTCTCTCTCTCTCTCTCTCTCTCTCTCTCTCTCTCTCTCTCTCTCTCTCCTCTCTCCTCTCCCTCTTCCTCTTTCTCCTCTCTCTCCCTCTCGTCCTCTCCTCTCTCTCTCTCTCTCTCTCTCTCTCTCTCTCTTCTCTCTCTCTCGTTCTTTCCCTCTCTCTCTCCTTCCTTCCTTCCTTCCTTCCTTCCGTCCTTCCTCTCCGCCCTTTCCCCCCTTCTCCTTCTCCTCCTTCCCTCCTCCTCCTCCTCCTCCTCCTCCTTCCTCCTCCTCCTCCTCCTTCCTTCTTTGCCAAATATTAATCACACGCACACACACCATGCAGTCTTTATTCTCCGACCGTCAGGATCCCCTCCCCCCCCCCCCTCCCCGCCTAAGCCAAGAGGTCTGGAAGCGACAGAAGAAGAAGCGGAGGCACTTGGCGAGAACCACACGGAGGAGGGGGGGGGGGGGAGGGGAGGGGGGGGGAGGGAGGGGGGCGGGAAGGCCAAAGGCGAAATGCAGTTAAATGTCAATTGCAAATTCAGAATGTTCGTTCCTTTCGAGAGGAGAAGAAAGAGGAGGATGAGTAAGTAGGGAGGAATAAGGGGAGATAGGAGGAGATGAAAGAATTAGGTTAGGGGGAAGGGGAAAGAGACGGATAAGGAGTAAGAAATAAAATGAAAAAGAGGAAGAGAAAGGATTTCTAGTAAGAAAAGAATAGACCTTGTAAGAGGAGAAAGAAGTAATTTGTTGTAAGAGTGGGAGAATTAAAAGAAAATACGAAGGAAGGATTAATACCAAGAAATAATATAATTAAGAAAAGCAAACAGAATAGAAAAGAAGACAAATCTGAAAATGAAACCAGGAGCAGGACGCCACCCCCCCCCGCCTCACCCAGCGAGAGAGGGTCTTCCCCCCCCCCCCTTGCCCTGGCCCGCGCTGGTTCGAACTCTGCTTCGTATTGTCGTTATTAGTATTATTATTATCAATATTATTATGAATATTGTACTTATTGTTATTGACATCGTCATCATTATATTCTTTACTATTATTATTATCACCATATCTTCGTCCTCGACTTCTTTTTGTTTTTTTGTTTTCTTTTCCGTTTTCTTTCATCATCGTTGTCTCTTGGTCTTTTGTCGTTAATTTTGCTTTTGTTTTGATTTCGATTTATTTCTTGTTATATATCTTACATTCTCCACAGTTATGTACATTTACTTGTGTTATGTTATTTTTCTCTCTGTTCGTCTGTCTGTCTGTCTATCTCTATCCATCTGTTTATCTCTCTCTCTACTTCTCTTACTGCTTTCTCATATGTTATTCTCCTACTCTTACTATTCATCTGACTGCGCTTTCTCCGAGTGCAGTACTGGTGTTGCCCCCCCCCCCTCCTCTTTTTCTTCCTCCTTCCTCCTCATCCTCATTCTCCTCTTCATCATCAAGCTCTCTCTTTCTCCTCGCCTCCTCTTCTTTTCCAGTCCTTTTCCTCCTCTTCCTCTCCTCCCTATATTCGTCTTCCTCTTTCTTCTGCACCCTTCTCCTCCTCCTCAAACTCCTCCTCCTCCTCAACCTCCTCCTTCCTCCTCTCTCCTCCCTCCTCCTCCCTTTCAACTCCTCCTCCTTCCGTCCTCCTCTCTCTCCTCCTCCTCCTTCCTCCTCCTCCTCAACCTCTTCCTCCTCCTCCTCCTCCTCAACCTCTTCCTCTCCTCAACCTCCTCCTCCTCCTCCCTCCTCCTCCTCCTCAACCTCCTCCTCCTCCTCCTTCTCCCCCCTCCTGCTCCTCCTCCTCCTCCTCCTCCTCCTTCTCAAGTGTCCGCGATGACTGGACACAAATCTTAGATCCGGGTCATAGTGTGTCATCGCGTGTCCTCAATTTCCCCTCTTCCTTTGTGTCGGGGAAGAGGAAGGGAGAGAGTAAAGAGAAAGGGAGAC
>NW_020872956.1:577773-612773 GCF_003789085.1 Penaeus vannamei | reverse complement strand
GCTTAGCGACTCTAAAGAGATAGAAAGAGAGATAAAGGGGAATGGAGAAAAATGGGAATAAGAAAAAGTACGCAAAAGTGCATACAGAGATAAAAGCTAACAATTATTAAAGTAAACTGAAAAATTACCACAGAATACCACAAAACAGGAACACAGTGAAACAAGTAAATGACAAATGATTGGCCGTTTTGAGCGCTTTCATGTTCGCTGTGGAATTCAGGACAATAGGACTCAACGGGAGCACAAAATGACTATTCTAGTCATCTTGCTTCAGCGCAGTTACGTGTTTCTGATATTAGTAGTTTACATCTTATCTCACTCTTATCACAGGGTGTAGTGTACAGTTCCTTGCAGTTCCAACTAGGGGCTGTCACACGGGCGTTTTTTCGACGATAAGTCGGACGTAGCTTGAACTTCTCCATTTGAAAGAATCCCTGATGTCATTATTGTTTGCATACACGCGGCTTCCAAGTTCCTTAAAGGAGCTTGTCTATATTCCACATCATACACCAGCAGCACCAGGACCTCTCCTCTCTCTTCTCTCCTTTCTTACCTCGCTCTCGCTCTCGCTCTTGCCCCCGCCCTCGCTCCCGCTTTCACGCGAGGCTCCAGGCGCTCTACGAGGACCTCGGCGGCCACCGTTTCAACATGCATAGCTCCCCTATGCGGTGCCCAGCGTAAATCAGAGGTGATCACGCCCAAAGACCTTCAGCCCCTCCCCTTCGGCTCTACCCTGGCAGGCGCTCTCCTCTCCGAGTAATGAGGTTATAGCTCTGCCTGCGGGACGGCCCTCGGGGGGACATGATGGTGCTGGGGTCGTCGTGGAGGCTTGCTAAAGAGAGGATTTGACTCTCCATCAGTGGCGACCCCAGCTTGTGTGATCCTATTGTGTTTGCGCTGTGCACTGGTAGTGTATGCTTTGACGCTTGCAAGACCAACTGTTCGCAGCTGGTTTCGCCTCTTGTAGCCCTGATTTTACCATCACCACTACTTCGGCATTAGGATGACTCTTTGTGGATATTAAGACAATGTCTTGCACATGTTTTAGATCTATTTAAGGATGATGCAGGTCACTTGCAAAAAAAAAAAAAAATGTAAGACAATAAAATAATCACATGCAATATATGTAGTGCATTAAAATAAACACGAATAACTAAGGACAATCGCATAAGAAGAAGCAATATACACACATAAGCAAAAGAAATAAATGCTAAACAATATCATAAACAAAAGTAATACATCTTGGACAATCACATTAACCATATATATATATATGTATATATGTGTGTGTGTGTGTGTGTGTGTGTGTGTGTGTGTGTGTGTGTGTGTGTGTGTGTGTGTGTGTGTGTGTGTGTGTGTGTGTGTTTGTGTGTGTGTGTTTAGAACGATCATATAAATGCAAGCAATGCAAGCAGGATATATAAACACAAGCAATACATGCAAGACAGACACATACACCAAAGAAATACTTGCAGGCCAATAAAATAAGCCAAAGAATGCATGCAGGTCAACCACATAAAAAAAATACATGTAGGAAATTGATATAAACTCAATAAAATGCAGGATCTTTACATTAACAAAAAAGAATATAGATCAGTTTATGGAAATATGTTAAACCTTAACACGTAATATAGATTATAAAGTAATATCAAAGCTGCAAAAATAATTATAGTTAACACCATGCTGGACAATCACAGGACATGCACATATAAACAATTATATTCCATGAAATGAGTCCATAGAAGCAGAAAGAAAAAGTACATACCCAAATTTATACATTTCCATTGATGGGTATAATCTGCAAAAGAAAAGTAGTTTAAATTCATGTATTTTCTATTGATGAATCACCTTAGCATATTTTCTATTCTTCTTTTCATCAGAACATTCATTCTCACCAGATTTTCTTTTAACACAGATGTTTTTATTGAAAAAAATTTGGCAAAGTAGAAGAGTCTCATCTTGATGTAAAGATCTACTATCATATACTTTAAACTTTTACATATATTCATAGGTGTAATTACATTAGCTTTGATGATCTTTATAATATTTGATTTAACATTTGCTTCACACATTAGGGTATATATGTTTTCAATAAAGATTGTCTCTATGTCGTTAATAAATGTTATTATCATATCATTTGCATAATAGAGGTATTTCATATTTTTGCCATCTTTCAACTGAGTATACGTATTACTGAAAGTTGCATTTGAATCTACTTTCAATGACCCTTTACAATTACAATCATGCTTCTTTACAACTTTATAACATATATAACCTGTTATGTGATTAATATTTTTTTCTTTTATTTCACAATGTATATTATTGTTTTGCTTACCACTGGATGAGGTGCTAGGATCATCTGGAATTAGAAGATTTGAGAGTATTATGGATATTGTCTGTAACTTGGTTTGTTAAATCAATGTTATCATCGGGATTGAATGAGGAAAATAGTGTTCTAAAACATTATCTTCCTCAGGATTAAATGAGGAAAAATAGTCTACCAGACCAGTCTTTTTATCTGCGCCTGTGCCTAATTTATCGACATCAGCATTTTCATTCACTGTAGAGGAATTATTTTGTAGGATAAAGTTATCCTTAGGTCCATTTTGTAAAATATTTAAAATTTCATTTCCATCTTCAAGACAATTACCATGAAAAGACTTCTCAAAGAACTGACTATTCATAGACTCTTTCAAAAAAGTATTAAATTTGGGAAAAATCGGGCTGTCAGAATTCCCTCCAGGATTTCTAATTGTACTAAACAATTTTTCTAAAGCATCTTGTTTAAGTCTGTTTGTTAGGAGGTAACTGAAGTTATAATTGATTTTTACATCTTGCCAAAGAGATTTTAAGCTTGAGATGTTACGCTTCCATCCCTCTATACAGGGAAGATTTTTCTGTAATTTCCACAATCGTAGCCATAAATCTATTATTATTATTTAAATTTTCAAGATGTTCATCATTAAAAGCACATCGGCTTTCTTTATAATGCCTAATATGAGAACTGTTAAATAGGTCAAATAATTTGTCCATCTGGCAGTTGGCTGTTTCCTCTGCTTCAGTCGGCAAAGCACCTAACTGTGAATAAGTATATATGCCTGCAGCATCACTTCTACTCAGAAGCTGGGCAGCTAAACATATACACATTTTATCAAAGCTGCTGCAGACTACATGCTTATCCGTCAGTTTAGGTGCAAACCTCAATTTCATAGATCTATCTCTAATATATACTTGTTCAATGCATTTCCACTGAACAATTTTTCCATTTATATTTATGTCATACTTCATCAAATTATTTCTTATATTCTTTAACAAGTGTGGTGTGTCAAAGAAAAAAACTATTTTCATTTCATCATGAATTATAAAGGGTAATGTTGGTGTTACATTTAATTTCTTAATTATACTTCTGTTACATGAGTCTTGGTCACAAACAACATACTATGGTATTAACCGTGTCCAACTTTGATGAGCAGTCAAGTAACATTCTCTTTAGAAGTTCTGCTTTAATGCTACTATGATAAAAAAAGAAAAAAATAGCCCAAAACTTGCTTCCATTTTGACTTTAATCCTTTTGCCATAAAGACCATGACATACTGAGCAGTCTTTTCTGATTTTCCATATTCACCTAAGTCTTCATGTCCATCTCTGCTATTAGTTGTTATATTATAATAAATGGACTGCTTAAGTGACATAGCATCAAAAACTACACCACACAATGTTTCCTGTGAATTCATGTTTTCAATTTTTTTTTCTTTTTTTTTTTTTTTTTAGCAATTTAAAAACATTTTCATTCCAACCAGGATTAAACTATTCTATGAAGCCAATACCTTACCATACGGGTTGATGGAAGCATAAATATCTTTGACAATAAGTTATATGCCCTGGCACTTTTAAAGTAAAGACTCAGTGCAAAAGCTCGTTCAGCATTAGAATATCTTCGCCCTTTCTCTTTCCTGTTAGCAAGTTGAAGTTGCGACTTGAAGAACTCCAGGGCATAGCCATTTAGATACTTAGATGCATTTTGATCATGGATGATGGTAGGGTACATTTTTTACAAGGCATATTGCTTGCCTTCTTCAATAGATTTACTTTGTTCAATAGTCTTACGATTCGTTTCCTGTAGTTGTTCAGCAAATCTGACTTCTTTTTCTTTTTAGTAAGGAATTTTATTTGCGAAATATTCTCAAGTTCATAACCTGAGAAAATAAAGATAATTTAAAGGTTTCTCGAACTTCAACAAGGGCATTTGTAACTGCCTTTAAGAAATTGAATGTATGAATTGGAACACATACACACTCGCTCCAAAATAAACGTATATTCCTTGGAAACAAGATACACAAAATATTGTAGGGGTCTCACCAGCTACAGCAGAACTTGAATCTTCATAAACTATATTGATGTCAGATTATTCTGCTGAATCATTGGATGACACAACTGAAAATGACTCACGCAGTTTTGTAAGTAAAAATGCCACATTATCCAGTTTTTATCATGAAAATTAAAAGGACAAAACGTCTATCTTGACTTTAAAATTTTACAAGCCTTGTGCTTCCATTTTGTCGATTTCATCCTTTCTTTTTGCAGCAATGACCCCATCATCTAATGTTCTTTTTAAAGAACCTTATAAAATAAAAAGTAGAATATTATTTTATACATGTAGGTGCATATATTTATATATACAGAGAGAGAGAGACAGAGACAGAGACAGAGACAGAGACAGAGACAGAGAGAGAGAGAGAGAGAGAGAGAGAGAGAGAGAGAGAGAGAGAGAGAGAGAGAGAGAGAGAGAGAGAGAGAGAGAGAGAGAGGGGGGCAGAGACAAATATGGATGGGGAAGCCTATGTACCATTTATAACAATGATATTTTCCTTTTATTTACATAAGTAATATGTAAATACATTAAATATCTTACCAAAATCAATTTCCACATTTTCTGAGAAAGGGAGAGTTTCAGACACTTGGCTTACATGTTTACATCCTATACTATACTCAAAAAAGACAATTTTATAGTTCCCCCCCCCCCAAAAAAAAAAAAAAAAAAAAATCCATTTAACTTAATTATACAAGTATAATATGCATTTTTCTTTTTCACGATTCCTAAGTATGTTAAGCCAGGCTTGATTTCAATACAGTTACAGTTACCTGCAGCTGTAACATAAATGCATTTTTTTTTTTTTTTTTTTTTTTTTTTTTTGCAAGTGGCCAGTTTCTGCCAGAGAAGATTCATTTCAATACTATGAAAAACAAAACATAAAAAAATTAAATACATTATGTAAAGTCAATATCAGCATTACAAATCAAGTTCAAGAAAAATAGGAAATGGTTTCAACTGCAATTCAAATAGGTACTGGATATCGATTTACTATGACGGCAGATGGACTTATTTCCACTATTGTCTAATGTAGAAAAGATATGAATGAGACTGGATATCTTCACAATACAAGAGATGTATTTGACCGGTACTGTATTGTGAAGATATCCAGTCTCATTCATACCTTTTCTACATTTGTCAAAATGGATACGGTTCAACTATTTCTACTACACAGGTTTTTATGATTTCCTTATCCAAATTAGAAATGAAAAATTATATTACCTTATTTATGCAAAATGTAATTAATGGTGTTACACCAACGTCAAGTGTTAATGTCTCAGCACTAAAAAAAAAAAAAAAAAAAAAAAAAAAAAAAAAAAAAAAAAAAAAAAAAAAAAAAAAACATGCATTTACTAATCGTAAATAAATTGACTATGGAATGCATATATATATATATATATATATATATATATATATATATATATATATATTATATATTGTGTGTGTGTGTGTGTGTGTGTGTATATATATATATATATATATATATATATATATATATATATATATATATATATATATATACATATACCGAACTCTTATGGCTTTGTGGGAAAAGAGGTATTATTGTAGGAAGGGGGAAATTTAGCTTGGAAAAGGTACATCACTAATATAAATAAATGTAAGAGTCGTTTGAATGAGACCAAAATAGTCTAAAATTGATAATGTAAGCAAAAGAAAAAATTGTCAGACTAGTTTTCTACTTTTTCTGTCTATATCTTTTTGATTACCTTTTTTTGTGAATTTTTTTTCACATTATAACAAACTGTTTTATACTACACAGTAATCTTTTACATATAATAATTAGTGACAGTTTATATAGCTTCCATAATTAATGACAAGGTATTTGTTGGAAATTAGCAGATCACATATTACATGCGCTGCCTTGCATTACAAATTTTTCCTCCTTTTGTAATCCGTTGCATTATTTTAAATCATCACACAAAATATATAGAACATGAAATCTTGGTGTGATTTGACATTTCGTTAGGTATGGATACGTTTAACAAACCTTTATGAAACAATAATCTCGACATACAGTAACATAAGATAATGACCACTCAGTGGCTCTGAAACTACTAAAACTTCATATTTATTGTTATTTTTTGACATGTGCATACGCAGTTCATACATTTCATACGGTTATAAACAATGCCGATATATTACCTTTGTTCATCTCTTGGGAAAGCATGAAACACAAACTCTGGATGTGTTTCTTTCCTGTTTTCACAGAGAACACAAGGATGCGACCTCCCAGTCATTTTAACAGTCCTCCGGCTTCGAAAATGTTAACAGGTAATATCTATGCTTTGCTATTGCCACCTATCGGCTTGACGCGGAACTACTGTATGTAGACTTTTCGGAGCTTTCCTATCTTTGGTATATAGTTTTTGCTCTCAAGGGAGCCCCTTGATCTGGGTAACTGGGACTCGTATAAGCTCAGGGCATAGGTCCCAGAGCCCATGAGGTGCTTCACGTGCCAAAAATTTGGGCACCACCAGGCCAACTGCAAAGCCAAAGCCAAATGCGGTGTGTGCAGCAAGGCACATGAAACAGAAGTGTGTATCAAAGCACACAAAGATGGCCAGAAGGACACAACAGCCAAGTGTCCAAACTGTGCCAAGAGGCATCATGTCTGGAGCCAGGCTTGCTCTGTCATGAAACAGGCAGTCCTCAAAAAGCAGGAACAAGCCAAAAAAGCACCCTTACTTTATCCCAGCGCCCCCAGGCACAAAAGGGAAAAGACTCCCCGACCTCCTAAGAGTAAGGGGACAACTCCCCAGCCAAAGCTGGATACCTCCAATCCAGAAGAATTCCCCTGGCTTGCTAGTGGTAAGAAAAAGAACCTAAAGAAAAAAAGTTCAAAGGGTACAGCAAAGGTCCCCCCAGCAGAGGATAACCTTTTCTTTGACGAGAAGGATACGACTCTCCTGTTGAGTGCTGTAGTTTCTGTAGTAGCAACAGCCTTGGGGAAGACCAGTGAAGTGGCGGAGAAGGCAGTCCAGGTCGCCTTGACGGCAATTACCCAAACTGTTGCAGCTCTGAAGGGAAGGAAGCTAGTAGCCTCCAAACCGAGGCAGAGCCACACTCCCCTCCCTAAATCCTCGAATGGCAGGCTAGCTTTTGTAGTTTCTGTAGTAGCAACAGACTTGGGGAAGACCAGTGAAGTGGCGGAGAAGGCAGTCCAGGTCGCCTTGACGGCAATTACCCAAACTGTTGCAGCTCTGAAGGGAAGGAAGCTAGTAGCCTCCAAACCGAGGCAGAGCCACACTCCCCTCCCTAAACCCTCGAATGGCAGGCTAGCTTCGGGAGACACAGCAAGAGAAACCACAGCTAGTTTGTCAGACCAGACTGAGACTGTGCAACAGATGCCCTCACTACAGGATGAGTCTGTACAGCCAAGGTCTGGTCACTTAAGTCGAGGTCGCACCTCTAATCTAGGCGCTACTTCTCCCGGTAGACCCTTAACCAGAGTGCCAAAACACTTGAAAGATGTACGATCCTCAATCAACAAGGATCTACATATCAGATGCCACCAGCACTGGGGCTCCTGAAGCTGGAGTCGAGTATGATGTAAGTGACTCTGAGTAACCATGGCACACAATCTAAGCATTCTGCAATAGTGCGAGCAAGGAACACTGACGCCGTAATGCTCCAGGAGACATTATGGGATCTGTTCGTTTCTCAGGATATCACGTCTTCACCACTCTAAACCTGGATGGTGTTAGAGGCCTTATGATACTGGTAAAAGAAACAATCCCATGCTCCTTAATATCCAACCCTCCGCACTCTGGAGATGGCGTTGAATTTCTTGCTGTTGAGATTCATCTGCCTAGGGATCCTCTGAAAATATACAATGTATATAGCAAACCACTGTGTGAGAGCTTAGATATAAACCAGGTCTGGGCGCCAGCACAAGACCTAGTGATCATAGGGGGAGATTTCAATGCAAATCTATCCATGCTGAATCCCCGCAAAAGGCCGAACGCGGCAGGCATTCTTATAGCAGAGGTGCTCGACACATTCCCATTTGCCATTGCAACAATGGGAGAAAATGCGGTGGTGTGTCGATGATACGGTTACAAGTGATCATTATGGCATTGTCACCACCCTCATGGATGCCGGTCCAGCCCAAAGACCACATCACATTCCTAAATGGAAAACAGACAAGGCCAACTGGTTAGTCTTCCAGAAAGGTTTGGCCCGCTGTCTGAGAGACAATGAACCCCACAACAAAGAAAATGTGGATGTACTAGAGGCAAGGCTAATCCAGGCCATAAATCAGGCCACATCACAAACCATCCCCAAAACTCGTCCATGGTCCAGAACTCACAAAGACGAGATCAAAGAGGTCAACCACAGAGTCAGCATGAGCAGAAAAAAATTCAGACAGCAAAGAACTCCCGACAATTTTGCCCTCCTGAGAGAAGCTGTTGTGGATGCCAAGGAAACTGCCAACTGAGTAAGGCATGAAAAGTGGTTGGAATGGTACCAGACTTTTGGACATCAGACCAGCCTTACAGAGTTGTGGAAATGGGTCAGGCAAGCGACAAGCCGTCAAGCCCCAAAGTGCATGCATCATGACCTATAGTCAGAGGCTCACAGACTGGTGCTTGAGTTCTCAGCCAGAACCAGCAGAAACAACTTGCCTCTAGTGCTGAGGGATAAACAGTAAAGTTTAAATCCATGCAGGCTTGCTCTCATCAGGTTTTTTTTTTTTTTTTTTTTTTTTTTTTAGATTTGTCGGGTTTACCTGACACGGGTTACGGCCTAGGATACCCATAAGTGAATTGAGGTTTAGGTGCGCACCATATGGTGCTACTTATTATTAAGAGGAAAAGTCTTGGTCTGGTAAGAGTGCACCATTGGTGCTGGTCTCAGTAAAAGTTAGTCAAATTGCCGAAAGATCGGCTTTACGGCCAAAGGCCAGAGAAACGCCCTCAGAAGACAATTGTTGGAAACCTCGACGATCTTGAAGTTCTGAAGAGTCTGGAAGAACTGTCCACCCAACAGAGGTGTCCACCACGTCCTCGGCCCGTATCCCCACTGGCAGCCGGACCGACGTCAGGTAACTTCCACTAAACCCTGAAGAAGGCCCAAAAGCAGCGGGAGCTGCTGAGTACTGAGAAATGATACAGGTCTGTTGACAGATGTCCCTCTTCTCTATTGCTCCTCGAAGGCAGGGCATCCTAGGAAGCTCCGAAGACAGCTCAACTGGCCCCACAGCCATGATGATGTGAAGCGTAGTTGATGTCTTTTCTTGAAGTGGTTGCCTTGTCCTAAAAGTAGAAATCTTGACAGAAAGGGGATGTCTTGATTTACTAATAGTCAAAGTCCTGAGAATCGCCCTCAGAAGACAACTGTTGGAAAACTTGTCGATCTTGAAGTTCTGAAGAGTCTAGAAGAACTGTCCACCCGACAGAGGCGTCCACCACGTCCCGGCCTGTATCCCCCACTGGCAGCCAGACCGACATTAGATAAATAACCCTAAACCCTAAGAAGGCCTAGAAGCAGAAGAAGCGGCTGAATACAGAGTGCCGACTACAGGTCCGGATGGCAGACAGAAGTCCCTCTTCTCCATTACTCCTCGAAGGCAGGGCATCCTAGGGAGCTCTGAAGACAGCTCAGCTTGTGTCACAGCATGATGATATGAAGTGTAGCTAATGTCTTATCTTGAAGTGGTTGCCTTGTCCTAAAAGTAGAAATCTTGACAGAAAGGGGATGTCTTGATTTACTAATGGTCTTGGCATAATTGTGCACTTCTTGGCGTCAATCGGTATGTGGCGTCAAGCCACCCTTGCTGGTGATGTCATTTTCTAGTTTTGCCGGGATCAATGTTGGCATGGGTATGCTACCCGTTGGTGGAGTGAAGGCAAGTGTGCACCAGTTGATGCTGATCTCGGGAAAGGTGTTGGTCTTTTGCAGCTGCAGGCCTGAGGAATCGTCCCCAGAAGACCACGACGATCTTGGAGTTTTGGAGAGTCCGAACAGACTGTCTACCCGACAGAGGCGTCCACCACGTCCCGGCCCGTATCCCCCACCGATAGCTGGACCGACATCTGAACCTCCCAAATCCAGAAAAGGTCCGGGAGGAGAGGGAGCGGCTGAATACAGGGTGCCGACTACAGGTCCGGTTGGCAGACAGTAGCACCTATCCTCCGTCGCTCTTCGAAAGTTGGGGCCTCCTAGGAAGACTCTAGATGTCGACGCCGTTGGCCTCACAACAACAAGGAAGTGAGACATCTCCAGGCAGCCAAGACAGCTTGTCTTAAAAAGAGTTGATGTCTTATCTTGAAGTGGTTTCCTTTTCCTAAAAGTAGAATTCCAGACAGAAAAGGGATGTCTTGACTACTAACGGTTTCGGAATGATTGTGCGCTACTTCGCACAGAAAAGTTGCGGGGGCAATCAGCAGGTGGGGCCATGCCTCCCATGCTGGTCTGCTTCCAGAGGAGTTCTTGCTGCTTCGGCTGCCGGGACAGATCCGATCTCATCAGAGACAAGGTTCTTAAACCTGATGACATGGATGTCTTGTTCTCTCTCAGGGAACTAAGAAATTCAAGCTAAACCAACTCATCAACAAGTCCTGGTAAACTGCCACACTGTCCCAGAGTTGGAAACAAGCCACAATAGTCCCCATCCCTAAACCAAAGGAGCCTGGCAAGTACCGTCCCATCTCTCTTCTCAGCTGCCTGAGAAAAACAGCTGAGATGGTACTTAACAGGTTCCGATGGAAAACGGGACCCCCATATGAACACCTGCATGGGTTCACAAGGGGTAAAAGCACAGCACACAGCATTTCCACACTCCTAAGCACAATATGCACCTCACCCTCTGTGGTTGTCTTCCTAGATTAGGAGAAGGCTTTTGAACTGGCAAGACCCTTTGCCATTCAGGAGACCCTAATCCACAAAGGCGTCAAAGGCAGACTCTTGCCCTGGATAGCTATTTTAAAAAATAGATCAGCAAATGTCAGATTTCAATGCCATCTCTCACAGCACATGCCTCAGGGTGGGGTTCTCAGTCCTGCCCTTTTCAACACCCTCATGTCCAACACACTTAACATTCACCTGCCAGAGGGATGCAAGATCATCTCTTATGCTGATGACCTGGCAATCATAGCCTCTGGCAACCACTGCCTAACTAGAGCTCAGCATTGTTTGAATCTTGTGTCTGAAGAGTGTTGTAGGATGGGTCTAAAAATATCGGCAGCAAAATCAAAAGCTGTGGCTCTGAGAATTAATGTCAGAAATGAAAAACTCACTGCTCAGGGTATGGATCTGGAATGGGTGAAGGGCTACGTATACCTTGGTGTATGGATAGGACACACTTTCAAAAAGGAGATCCAATACCTGCTCGGCCGAACCAGGAGAAGACTGTCAATCATGAAAGTTATGACAGGGAGACACATAGGAGCATGACACAAGGTACTAAGATCATTCTATGTACATGCTGTCCGTCCTATTAACTACGCTTCTGTCGCCCTCATTGCTTCCAGCACAATATTGAAAGAAAAACTGGAAATAATACAAAATGAAGCTGCAAGGCTCATTCTGGGAGCTCCCAGATGGACAAAGGTCATCAACCTCCTCATGGAGGTTGATTTAACGTCCCTGGACACCCGGATTGATCTAATGGCAGCAAAGTTCCTTTCCGAGGTCAGTACTCAGAAGCCTATAAGAAGACTATCAGTTGTTTGCAAACAACTCGGCTCACACACACACACAGCCAGAGTATTCATATGCTTTCAGCTAAAAGAATCACTGCTTACCAAGGGCATGGACTCCCCTCACCCTGACTACAAAGAACCCCTGCCATGGGCAAACGAAATGATGGAATTGTCATTCCTAAGCCTTTCAATGAGAAAAGATCAATATTCCATGCCTAGCCTAAAGTCACAAGCATAAAGGGTCATTGCACAAATAACTACACAGACGGATCCGTGGATCCCATAAATTACACTGCAGGCGCCGGCTTCACAACAAGGGATACCACAGCATCCCTTAGGGTCACTGACAATGGCTCAACGCTCCAAGCTGAAATGGTTGCGATCATGGAAGCCCTGACACACGTGTCCCTAAGGACTGGACACGTTGTCATTCTAGAGCAACCATTGACAGTCTTCAGCATAGCATGCATAGCATAGCCACTGGCCCTTCCTCCAAATACAAAAAGAAAAGAGGTTCCGAAGTCATACTCCGAGGCAGCTGGATCGCTTACTCACAATTCAGCCACTACGATAAGTATGCAGATCAAAGAAAACACACGAGTTAACTAGAAATAGTTGACACAGGCCATGACTTCGCAAATCTAACTGAATTGATTCCTCCTGTGGTAGCACGACCCCGAAACGTGAAGTGCAGCATAATTGCCAGGTTGGGTCACACCAGGTCGATAGCCTTGTCCACTCACCAGCAGGCACTTCTTATAACTCACTGCCAGTCAGGCTCACACGGACACCTCTGCAGGCTCCCCTCGTTCCCGGATCGAAAGCGTGTAAGTACGTAAGCTCCAGAATCCGGACGGAAATTAGCATCCCTAGATCATCCAGCAGCAACATCCGACTGGGGAGCTTCTCTGGCTTCCCCGGTCACTGCGCTTCATCCCCAGCATCCAGCTTCATCTGTGGCATCTCACACCCACACAATCACTCCTCAATGAGATATAAACCAGTTCAAGTGGTAGATGCAATCCATCTACCACACTGGTGACCCACAGTGATGCGTCATGTTATTTTGCTCACTCGCTTAGCAAAATCGCCAGGTTGAGTCACACCACAGCTTGTCCCCGGTCACACATCAGCAGGCGCTTCTCGCGACTAGCTGTCGAGACCTGACTGGCTCACATAGATGCCTCGTTAGGCCGAGATAAGCAACCCTCGATCCTACAGGGCATGATCATTGCCCCCAAAGACAAAGCCACCCTGAACTTCCTGCAGGAAATCAAGGTGCTAAAAGACGGGAGAAAAGTGTGTATCTCACCACTGACCTCCCAAGAGAAAAAGACCAAGATGGTGCTACATGGTTTCCCACTAGGGTTCGACGTGGAGGTGATCACGTCTCTCCCACAAGTGGTGGAGGCTTCCCGCATGACCAAAGGGAAGTCTCCAACCAGGCAAGTCCTGGTTATCCTCAAGGGAGCCCCAATCACCACCCTTGATCTGGGTAACTGGGGCTCATACAAGCTCTGGACATATGTGCCAGAGCCCTTGAGGTGCTTCACGTGCCAGAAATTTGGGCATCACCAGGCCAACTGCAAGGCCAAATCCAAATGTGGTGTATGCAGCGAGGCACACGAAACCGAAGTGTGTATCAAGGCACACAAAGATGGCCAGAAGGACACAACAGCCATGTGTCCAAACTGTGCCAAGAAGCATCATGCCTGGAGCCTGGCTTGCTCTGTCAGGAAACAGGCAGTTATTAAAAAGCAGGAGCTAGCCAAAAAGCGTCCTGACTTTGTCCCTGCGCTCCGAGGCACCTACATCTGGGGTAAAAACAAAAGAGAAAAGACTCCCCGACCTCCTAGGAGGAAGGAGTCGCCCCCACAGCAAAAACTGGATATCTCTAACAGAGAGGAATTCCCCAAGCTTGCTAGTGACAAAACCACAAAAAAGAACCAAAGGGGAAAAGGTTCAAAGACCACAGCAATGGTCCCCCCAGTAGATGATGATCTTTTCTGTGACGAGAAAGATATGACTCTCCTGTTGAGTGCTGTAGTTTCTGCAGTTTTTTGCGCAGCGGCAGCAGTGCAGGTCGCAATGACTGACCCAAACTGTGGCAGCTCTGAAGGGAAGGAAGCTAGAAGTCTCCAAACCGAAAACGAGCAGCGCTCCCATCCCTAAATCCTTGGATGGCAGGCTAGCTTCGGGAGAAGCATTACGTGAAACCCCAGCTAGTCTGTCAGGACAGGCTGAAACTGTGCAGCAGGCCGAGTCTGTGCAGCCAAAGTTTCGTCCCTTGACCCGAGGTAGCACTTCCAACCTAGGCTCTACACCCCTTGGTATAGCCTTAACCGGGGTGTCTCACTTAGAGGAAGTTGTACAATCCTCAATCAACGAGGATCTGTATTTATCTGATGCCACCAGCACTGGGGCATCGGAAGATGAAGCAAGTGACACTGAGTAACCATCATGGCACACAATCTAAGCATTCAGAATATATCTGTAGCTATCAAAGCAAGAACTCCTTTCTCCAGTCAATAGTGCAAGCAAGGAGCATTGACGTCGTCATGCTCCAGGAGACACTAACTATGGGATCCGTGTGCTTCTCAGGATATCATGCCTTCACCACTCCAAACCTGGATGGTGCTAGAGGCCTGATGACCCTGGTAAAAGAAGCTATCCCGTGCTCCTTCATAGCCAACCCGCCGCACTGTGGAGATGGTGTTGAATCTCTTGCTGTTGAGATTCAGCTACCTGGGGTCACTATAAAAATATATAATATTTATAGCAAACCACTGTGTGAGCGCTTAGATCTAAACCAGGTCTGTGCTACTGCAGCACAAGACCGAGTGATCATAGGGGGAGACTTCAATGCACACATGGCCATGCTGAATCCCCGCAAAAGGCCGAACGCGGCAGGCATTCACATAGCAGAAGTGCTTGAGACATTCCCTGAGATCGCTCTTCTCAACACCAAAGAACCAACGCATGTGAAGGGAGGGGTTCTAGACCTCACCTTTGCCACTGCAACAATGGTGGAGAGAATTCGGTGGTGTGTCGATGATACGGTTACTAGTGATCATTACGGCATAGTCACCACACTAATGGATGCAGGTCCAGCCCAAAGACCACATCACATTCCTAAATGGAAACAGACAAGGCCAACTGGTTTGCCTTCCAGGAAGGCTTGGCTCGTTGTCTGAAAGACAATGAACCCAACAACAATAATGAAAATGTGGATGTGCTAGAGGCAAGGCTAATCCAGGCCATAAACCAGGCAGCCTCACAAACCATCCCCAAAACTCGCCCATGGTTCAGAACTTACAAAGACGCCTAATACTATAATGACGAGATCAAAGAGGTCAACCACAGGGTTAATATGTGCAGAAAAAAACAATCTGGCCCTGTTAAGGGAAGCTGTCGTGGATGCCAAGGAAACTGCCAACAGAGTAAGGCAGGAAAAATGGCTGGAATGGTGCCAAACTTTTGGGCACCAGACCAGCCTTACAGAATTGTGGAAACGGGTCAGGCAAGCGACAAGCCGCCAAGCCCCGAAATGCACTCATCATGACCCACAATCAGAGGCTAACAGATTGGTGCTTGAGTTCTCAGCCAGAACCAGCACCAACAATCTGCCTCCAATGATGAGAGAAAACAACAAACTTAAATCCAGATTTATATATATATTATATATATATATATATATATATATATGTGTGTGTGTGTGTGTGTGTGTGTGTGTGTGTGTGTGTGTGTGTGTGTGTGTGTGTGTGTGTGTGTGTGTGTGTGTGTGTGTGTGTGTGTGTGTGTCTGTTTATATATAACACATAAGTATATACATATATTTTGTATATATATATATACATTTATGTATATATGTATATATATGTGTGTGTGTGTGTATATATATAACAAATAATCTAGTTCCTTGAAACTGAGAATGACACATATATCTGAATTATGAATTCACAATAAAACTTCTATAATACAGATACAAGTCAATCAGTAAATTGTCTAATTTCAAATTAATACCATGTGACAAAGAATATTGAAGTTTGTAATACCCACTGTTATTATAAACGACTGATAGGATGCATAGAAATATTTGACGTCTAAAATCCTGATAAGGAGTATAATACTATAATACCATTATTGTGTTTGTACCTTAATGGCAAACACCCTAATCGACAACAATCAATTTCCTCGCAACATAAACGACCAACAGCAATCTACGAGGCCGGAGATCAGAATAATTGCGTATATTCTATTTACAGCAAATAAAAATCAGTGTACAAGCCTTGTTTTCTGAACCTGTTATAATTAACGACTCATCACAATTAATTTCCTCAACGTAAAACACTACCCGTTTCACACGTTACAATATATTAGTGGCAACCATTGCTTAGGTGCAGTTTACGTTTGTTAAATATAATATATATATATATATATATATATATATATATATATATATATATATATTTTTTTTTTTTTTTTTTTTTTTTTTTTTTTTTTTTTTACCGTGTTGCAGTCAATCATCGTTTTTAATTATTGTAATTTAAACAGATAAAACATTTAGACATCATTTCTTTTCTTTGTAGATATCTGAGAAATCATTTCATCCATTATAGACCGTCTTCTCTTCTCACTACATATTACACGTATTGTCAGATAAAAATTACCACTTCCAGGCTTGTCGTGTTTTGAGGCACAGTCACACGAGCCCTTTTTTCAGCAAACCGTTTGTGATATGATCCGCCACGCGAAGCTATCCTGTGGGCGATTTATCAAATTGCTAGTCACACGAGGCGAACAGAACCATTGCCTGTGCACTCGATTTTTGCGACTAACATGGCGTCTATAGTTACCTGCGCGTCCCTCCTCGCTGGTTATTTGTCTTCTGTGGAGGCTCAACGATTACTAAAACGATGTGTGTGGGTTCGTTCGTGGTTGCACAGAAGAAATAGTAAAAGTGTATCATAATCTGCCACAAGAACTTAGTTTGGGGTGTGGATAGATGGACTACATCTGCCACTTGAACTGGTCAATATCTCTTTACGGGGTATTTGTGTGGGTGTGATTTCCGACAGGTGGCTGGGTATTGGAGTTCTACTTGAGAGCCGGAGAGGATCAGGCAGCCCTTGGGTGCTGCCTGTTTGTCGTGGCGCTCTGTAGTTCAGTTCAGTTAGATTTGCTTCGCTCGGGCCTTTTCTCTGGAGTGGCCCGGCCTGTGTTAACTATTTTTAGTTAACTCAGATGTTTTCTTTGAACTGCATGCTTATCGCGGTGGCTGAATTGCAAGCAAGCGATCCAGCTGCCACGGGGTAAGCATGTTGCAAACCCTTTTTACCAGCCCGGCGGCTGTGGTGGGTGGTCCCTGCCTCAGAAATTGTGTGTACACAATTCTGCAAGTAATGTAACAGGGTGGCGTTAGGCTCGCCGCAGTGTTTACATAACCTCCCAGTCTCATTGTCAATAATTTGCCAAGCGCATTGGTAACCTAGTCTTAGTCTGAATAGTATGACTTCGGTGCCTCTTTTTGTGTTTGGAGGAAGGGCCAGTGGCTCATAGCCTGAAGCATCTGAGTACCACTTGGCAGCGAGCGACTTTGTGATGTTTTCTCTATGTGCTCCCCGGAGGACCACACACGCTGCAGCTTTGGTCCCTTGGCTCAGTCCCCTTCGGCTGGGTTTAACGATCATGGAGGATGGGGGCATACCCCTGCCCTTTTCGGCTAGTTTATCAGCAAGCTCGTTCCCTTGTATGCCTATGTGGCCTGGGACCCAGTTTATGATGATTCTTCTACCTTGACTAAGGATTCTTTGGGCTATGTATAGTACTGTTGTCAAGAGGTAGATATTATCTGGGGGCATGCTATGCTGTAAACTGTCAATAGTTGCTCTTGTATGTTATCCATGATCGCAACCGTTTCAGCCTGAAGCGTTGAGGCATTGTCAGTGACCCTAATGGATGCTGTGGTATCCTTTGTTGCAAAGCCGGCGCCTGCAGTATGGTTTATTGGATCCACGGATCCGTCCGCGAAGTATGTTATACTACCCGGCGGAGTTATTTGATCAATGACCCTTTGTGCTTGTGCCTTTAGGATAGGCATGGAATATTGATCTTTTCTCATTGTGAGATTTAGAACTGAGAATTCTAAAACGACTACCTTGACTCACCCTGATTACAAAGAACCCCCGCCCACGGTGGGGTTCTTTGTAATCAGGGTGAGGGGAGTCCATACCCTTGGCAAGCAATGAAAGTTTTAGCTGAAAGCGTATTAAAACTCTGGCTGTATGTGTGAGCCAGGAATTGTCCGCAAACAACTGGTAATCTTGTTGTAGGCGTCTGAGAACTCTTTGTCTTAGATAGGAGTTTGTGGGTGCCTGCAGGACCTTGGAAATGAATTGTGCTGCCATTAGATCAATTCTAGTGTCCATGGACGGTAAATCAGTTTCCATGAGGAGGTTGATGACCTTTGTCCACTTAGGTGCACCTAGAATTATTCTGGCTCCTTCGTTTTGTATTATTTCCAGTTTTTTTTTTTAATGTTGTGCTGGAAGCAATGAGGGCGACAGATGCATAGTCAATAATAGGACGGACAGCATGTACATAGAATGATCTTAGTACTTTGTGTCCTGCTCCTATGTGTATCCCTGTTAAGACTTTCATGACTGACAGTCTTTCCTCGGTTCTGTCAAGCAGGTATTGGATCTCCATTTTGAAAGTGAGTGTGTGTCCTATCCATACACCAAGGTATAGATAATCCTTCACTCATTCCAGATCCATACCCTGTATAGTGAGTTTTTTGTTTCTGACATTGGTTCTCAAAGCCATTGCTTTGGATTTTGCTGCTGATATTTTTAGACCCGTCCTACAACACTCTTTGGACACCAGGTTCAGACAACGCTGAGCTCTAGTTAGGCAGTGATTGCCAGAGGCTATGATTGCCAAGTCATCTGCATAAGAGATGATCTTGCATCCCTCTGGCATGTGAATGTCGAGTATGTTGGACATGAGGGTATTAAACAGGGCTGGACTAAGAACCCCTCCCTGAGGAGTTCCATTTTCAAGTGGCATGTGCTGTGAGAGGTGGCCTTGAAATCTGACATTTGCTGATCTATTTTTAAAATAGTCAGCTATCCAGGCCAAGAGTCTGCCTTTGACTCCTTTGTGGATTAGGGTCACTTGAATGGCAAGCGGACTTGCCAGTTCAAAAGCCTTCTCCAAGTCAAGGAAGACAACCATGGCGGGCGAGGTGCAGATTGTGCTTAAGAGTGTGGAAATGCTGTGAGCAGTGCTCTTACCCCTTGTGAACCCGTGCAGGTGTTCATGAGGGGGACCCGTTTTCCATCAGAGCCTGTTGAGTACCATCTTCTCAGCTGTTTTACCCAGGCAGCTGAGAAGAGAGATGGGATGGTACTTGCCAGGCTCCTTTGGTTTTGGGATGGGAACTATTGTGGCTTGTTTTCCAGCTCTGGGGCACCGTGGCTGTTTGCCAGGATTTGTTGATAACCTGCAAGAATGCAAGTTCTCCTGCAAGGCCTAGATGCGAAATGATGGGGTGGGAGATCCCATCAGATCCCAGTGCTGACCCAGAACTGGATTTGTATGATTTTCTTAGTTCCCTAAGAGAGAACAAGGCATCCGTTTCATCAGCTTCGAGTGTCTTGTTATGTATGATTAATTATATAGTATATATAATATATTATAATATATATATATTATATATATATATATATTATATTATATATTATAATATATATATATTATATATTATATATATATATATATTATTATATATATAATATATAAATATATATATATATAATATATATATATATATATTATATATATATATATATACTATATATATATATATATATATATATTATATATTTATATATATATATACTATATATATATATATATAATATATAATATAAATATATATATATATATATATATATATATAANTTCTCCTTTCTCTCTCTCCCTTCGCTTTTCCTATTCCCATTCTTCCTCCTGTTCTCTCCTCTTCCTTCGCTTTCCTATTCCCATTCTTTCTCCCCTCTCCTCTCCCTCACACCCCGGTCCTCCGCTTTTCCCTATTCCCATTCTTCCTGCCCTTTCTCTCCTCTCCCCGCTTTCCCTATTCCCATTCTTCTCCCTCTTTCTCCTCCTCTCGCTTTCCCTATTCCCATTCTTCTCCCTCTGTCTCCTCTCTCGCTTTCCCTATTCCCATTCTTCTCCCTCTGTCTCCTCTCTCGGCTTTCCTAATTCCATTGCTTCTCGGCGCTCTGGTCTCCTCTTCCTGCTTTTACCATATTCCCATTCTTCTCCCCTGCTCTCCTCGCTCTCGCTTTCCCTATTCCCATTTCTTCTCTCTGTCTCCTCTCCTCGCTTTTCCGCTATTCCTTCTTCTCCCTCTGTTCCCTCCCTCCTCTCGCTTTCCTATTCCCATTCTTCTCCCTCTCTCTCCTCCTCTCGCTTTCCCTATTCCCATTCTTCTCCCTCTCTCTCCTCTCCTCGCTTTCCCTATTCCCATTCTTCTCCCTTTCTCTCCTCTCCCCGCTTTCCCTATTCCCATTCCTTCTCCCTCTCTCTCCTCTCCCGCTTTCCCTATTCGCCATTTCTTCTCGCTCTCTTCTCCTGCTCCTTCGCTTGCCCGCCTATTTCCCATTATTCTGCCTTTCCTCTCTCTCTTCGCTTTCCCTATTCCCATTCTTCTCCCTCTGTCTCCTCCTCTCGCTTTCCCTATTCCCATTCTTCTCCCTCTCTCTCCTCTCTCGCTTTTCCCTATTCCCATTCCTTCTCCCTCTCTTTCCTCCTCTCGTTTCCTATTCCGCATTCTTTCTCCTCTGTCTCCTCTCCTCCGCTTTCCCCCTATTCCCATTTTCTTCTCCTCTTCTCCTCCTCTCAGCTTCCCTATTCCGCCATTCTTCTCCTCTGTCTCCTTCGTCTCGCTTTCCCTATTCCCATTTCTTCTCCCTCTTCTACTCTCCTCGCTTTCCCTATTCCCCATTCTTCTCCTCTGTCTCCTCTCCTCGCTTTCGCCGTATTCCCATTCTTGCTCTCCCTCTCATCTCCTCTCTCGCTTTCCCTATTCCCGATTTCTTTCCCTCTCCTTCCCTCTCCCGCTTTCTATTCCCTTCTTCTCCTCTCTGCTCCTCTCCTCTGCTTTCCCTATTCCCATTCTTCTCCTCTTTCTCTCCTCTCTTTCGCTTTCCCTATCCCATTCTTCTCCTCTCTCTCGCTCCTCTGCTTTCCCTATTCCCATTCTTCTCCTCCTGTTCTTCCTCTCCTCCTTTCCCTATTCATTTTCTTTCCTCCTCTCTCTCTCTCCTCTCGCTTTCCCTATTCCCATCTTCTCTTCTCTCTCCTCTCCTCGCTTTCCCGTATTCGCCATTTTCCTCCCTCTGTTCCTTCCTCGCTTTCCCTATTCCCATTCTTCTCCCTCTCTCTCTCTCCCCGCCGCTTTTCCCTATTCCAGTTCTTCTCCCTCTGTCTTCCTCTCTTCCCGCTTTCCCCTATTCCATTCTTCTCCCTCCTGTCTCCTCTTCCTCGCTTTTCCCTATTCCATTCTTCTCCCTCTGTCTCTCCTTCGCGCTTTCCCTATGTCCATTCTTCTCCCTCTACTCTCTCTCCTCGCTTTTCGCCTATTTCGCATTCTTCTCCCTTCTTCCTCTTCCCCGCTTCCCTATTCCCCATTCTTCTCTCTTCTTCTCCTCTCCCGGCTTTCCCTATTCCCATTCTTCTCCCCTCTCTCTCCTCTCGCTTTCCCTATTCCCATTCTTCTCCCTCTCTCTCCTCTCCTCGCTTTCCCTATTCCCATTCTTCTCCCTTTCTCTCCTCTCCTCGCTTTCCCTATTCCCATTCATTCTCTCTCACTCTCTCCTCCGGCTTTCCCTATTCCCATTCTTCTCCCCTCTGTCCTCCCCTCTCTCGCTTTCCCTAATTCCATTCTTCTCCCTCTCTCTGCCTCCTCTTCGCTTTCCCCTAATTCCCATTCTTCCTCCTTCTCTCTCTCTCCTCGCTTTCCCTATTCCCATTCTTCTGCTCCCTTCTCTCTCCTCTCCTCGTTCCCCTATTTCATTCTTCTCCTCTCTCTCCTCCTCTCGCTTCCTATTCCATTCTTTCCTCTCTCTCCTGTCTCCTCGAATTTCCGCTATTATTCTTCTCCCTTTCTCTCCTCTCCCTTTTCCCTATTCCCATTCTTCTCCCTCTCTCTCCTCTCCTCGCTTTCCCTATTCCCATTCTTCTCCCTCTCTCTCCTCTCCTCGCTTCCCCCTATTCCCATTCTTCTCCCTCTGTTCTCTCCTCGCTTTCCCCTATTCCCATTCTTTCTCCTCTCCTCTCCTCTCCCTCGCTTTTCCCTATTCCCATCCTTCTCCTCTGTCTCCTCCTCTGCTTCCTAGTTCCCATTTTCTCCCTCTCTCTACTCTCCTCGCTTTCCCTATCCCCATTTTCTCCCTCTCTCTCCCTCTCCTCGCTTTCCCTATTCCCATTCTTTCTCTCGCCTCCTCTCTCTACTCTTCCCTCGTTTTTCCCTATTCCATTCTTCTTCCCTCTGTTCCTCTCCTCTCCTCCTCCCTTCGCTTTTTTCCCTAATTCCATTCTTCTCCCTCTCTCCTCCTTCCTCGTTTTCCCCCCTATTACCATTCTTCTCCCTCTCTCTCCTCTCCTCGCTTTCCTCATTCCATTCTTTCTCCCTCTCTCATCCCTCTCCCTCGCTTTCCCTATTCCATTTTTTCTCCTTTTCTCCTCTCCTCTCCTCGTTTCCCCCTATTCCCATTCTTCTTCTCCCTCTGTCTCCTCCTCTCGTTTCTCCCTATTTCCCCATTCCTTCTCCTTCGTCTCCCTCTCCCCACCCCGCTTTTCCCCTATTCCCATTCTGCCTTCTCCCTCTCTCTCCTCCTCCGTCTCCCTTATTCCATTCTTCTTCCTACTTCTCTCTCCTCGCTTTCCCCTATCCATTCCCTTCTCGTCCTCTCTCTCTCTTCGTTTCCCTATTCCCATTCTTCTCCCTCTCTCTCCTCTCCCTCCGTCCTCTCCCCCCCGCTTTCCTATTCCCTTCTTTCTCCTTTTCTTCTCTTTCCCCTCTTCGCTTTCCCTATTCCATTCTTTCTCCTTCTCTCTCCTCTCTCGCTTTTCCCCCTATTCCATTCTTCTCTCTGTCTCCTCTTCTGTCTCCTCTCCTCGCTTTCCCTATTCCCATTCTTCTCCCTCTCTCTCCTCTCCTCGCTTTCCCTATTCCCATTCTTTCTCCCTCTCTCTCCTCTCTCGCTTTCCCTATTCGCCATTCTTCCTCCCTCGTCTTCCTCTCCGCGCTTTCCCTATTCCCATTCTTCTCCCTCTCTCTCCTCTCCCCTCTTTCCCTATTCCCATTCTTCTCCCTCTCTCTCCTCTTTGTTTCCCCCTATTTCCCATTCTTCTCCTCTCTCTCTCTCCTCGCTTTCCCTATTCTCCCATTCTTTCCCTCTGTTTCTCCTCGTCGTTTCCTATTCCCATTTTCTCCCTCTCTCCTCTCCTCTCTTCGCTTTCCCTAATTCCATTTTCTCCCTCTCATCTCTCTCCTCGTTTTCCCTATTCCATCTTTCCTCTCTTCTCCTCTCACCTCGGCTTGTCCCTATTCCATTTTCTCCCTCTGTCCTCCTTCTCGTTTTCCCTATTCCATTCTTCTCCTCTCTCTCCTCTTCGCTTCCCTATTTCCATTCTTCTCCCCTCTTGTCTCCTCTCCTCGCTTTCCTATTCCCATTCTTTCTCCCTTCTCTCTCCCTCCTCGTTTCCCTATTCCATTCTTCTCGCCTCTCTCTCCTCTTCCTGCGCTTTCCGCTATCCCATTATTCTCCCTCTCTCTCCTCTCCTCGCTTTCCCTATTCCCATTCTTCTCCTCTCCTCTCCTCTCCCCCGCTTTCCCTATTTCCCATTCTTTCTCCTCTCTCTCCTGCTCCCCGCTTTCCCTATTCCATTCTTCCTCCCTCTCTCTCTTCCCCGCTTTCCCTATTCCCATTCTTCTCCCTCTGTCTCCTCTCTTTTCTGCTTTCCCTATTCCATTCTTCTCCTCTCTCTCCTCTCTTCGCTTTCCTATTCCCATTTCTTCCTCCCTCTTGTCTCCATCTCCTCGCTTTGCCCCTATTCCCATTCTTCTCCCTCTTCTCCTCTCCCGCTTTCCTATTCCCATTCTCTTCCCTCTGTCTCCTTCTGCCCGCTTTTTTTTTTTCCTATTCCATTTCTTCCTCCCTCTGTCTCTCTTCCTTCGCTTTCCCCCATTCCCCATTCTTCTCCCTCTCTCTTCCCTCCTCGCTTTCCCTTTCCCATTCTTTGCCCTCTCTCTCTCTCTCCGCTTTCCCTATTCCATTCTTTCTCCCTCTCTCTCTCTCTCTTCGCTTTTCCCTATTCCCATTCTTCTCCCTCTCTCTCCCTCTCCTCGCTTTCCTATCCCATTCTTCTCAATCTCTCTCCTCTCTTCTGCTTTTCCTTATTCCGATATTCTTCTCCCTCTCTCTCCTCTCCCCGCTTTCCCTATTCTTCTTCTCCCTCTGTTCCTCTCCTCGCTTTTCCCTATTCCTCATTTTCTCCTCTCTCTTCCTCTCTTCGCTTTCCCTATTCCCTTCTTCTCCCCTCGTATCATCTCTCCCGTTTCCCCCCCCTGGGGGGGTTTTCATTTTTCTCCCTCTGTCTCCTCTCCTCGCTTTCCCCTATTTCCCATTCTTGCTCCCTCTCTCTCCCTCTCTCGTTTCCCCCTATTCCCATTCTTCTCCTCTCTCTTCCTCTCCCCGCTTTTCCTATTCCATTCTTTCTCCCTCTCTCTCTCTCTTTGGCTTTTCCCTATCCCATTCTTCTCCCTCTCTTCTCTCTTCGCTTTCTCCCTATTCCCATTCTTCTCCTCTCTCCTCCTCTCCACCGCTTTCCCTATTCCCATTCCCCTATCTCCCTCTGTCTCTCTCCCGCTTTCCCTATTCCATCTTCTCCCTGGTCTGTCTCCTCTCTCGCTTTCCCTATTCCCATTCTTTTCTCTCTCTCTCTCTCCTGCTTTCCCTATTCCATTCTTCTCCCTCTCTCTCCTCTCCTTCTGCTTTCCCTATTCCCCATTCTTCTCCCTCTTCTCTCCTCTCTCGTCCGCGCTTTCCCTATTCACTATTCTTCTCCCTCTCCTCTCTTTCTTCGCTTTCCCTATCCATTCTTCTCCTCTCTCTCCTCTCTTCGTTTTCCCCATCCCATTCTTCTCCCCTTTTCTCTTCTCGCTTTCCCTATTCCCATTCTTCTCCCTCTGTCTCCTCTCCTCGCTTTCCCTATTCCCATTCTTCTCCCTCTTCTCACTCTCTTCGCTTTCCCTATTCCCCATTCTTCTCCCTCTGTCTGCCTTCTTCGCTTTTCCCTATTTCCCATTCTTCTCCCTCTCTCGTCTTCTCTTTCGCTTTTCCCCTTTTCATTCTTCTCCCTCTTGTCTCCTCTCACCCTCTTTTTCCTATTCCCATTCTTCTGCCTCTCTCCTCCTCCTTCGCTTTCCCCTATTCCCATTCTTCTCCTCTCTCTCCTCTCCTCGCTTTCTCTATTCCCATTCTTTCTTTCCCCTGTCTCCTCTCCCCTGCTTTCCTATTCCCATTCTTCTCCCTCTCTCTCTCTCCTCGCTTTCCCTATTCCATTCTCTCCCTCTGTCTCCCTCTCCTCGTTTCCTATTCCCAATTCTTTCCCTCTCCCTCTCTTTCCCATTCTTCCTCTTCCCTGTTCGCTCTTCTCTCACACGAGCATTCTCAATACATCACGTTTATTTTAAAGAAATGTTCAGTATGTGTATTGTATATAGAAATATTCTAGAACACTAACTGTTGTTTATATTTACTTGTTCTAATTTGTCAATGAAAAAAAACATCTATTTGTATTGGTTAAGACGGAAATTAGACGGAAACGGTCGCAACCTTAATCTTAATCTTTTCTTCTTCTTCCTTAAAGTCTATTGCAAAAATCCTCAAATGCAGATGGAAATGCCCCCCCAAAAAAAAAAAAAATGAAGAAAAGAAAAGAAAAGAAAAAAAAAAAGATGGCAGAAAAAGTGGCAGTGTGATAGAGCCTTTAGAACCCTCCTCCTGGTCTCCTGCAGAGGCACTGCCGGAGCAGCCCTTCCTCCGCCTCCTCCATTCCCCCCCCCTCACCAATCCCCTCCTCTGCCTCTCCTCCCTCTCACTCCCACCTGCTTCTCCCCCGCCTCCATTCCCCCCTGTCTCCCTCCCCTCCCCCTCTCCTCCCTCTCACCTCCCTCTGCTTGCTCCCCCGCCTCCCCGGCCTCCCCCTGTCTCCTCCTCCCGCCTCCACTTCCCTGCCTCCTCCTCCGCCTCACTCCCCCCTCTCCACCCCCACCTGCTGCCTCCTCCCCCTCCCTCCACCCCCCCACTCCCTCCTATCCCCTGCCTCCACCCCCCTGTCTCCTCCGCCTCCTCCCTCGCCCTCACCCCTCCTCCGCCTCCACTCCCCCTGCCTCCATCACTTCTCCTCCCCGTCCACTCCCCCTCCCCGCCTCCTTCCCCCTGCTTCTCCCCGCTCCTCCCCTCCCCACCCCCCCTGCCTCATCCCTGCCCTCTCCTCCTCTACTCCCCTGCCCCCCACCTCCACTCCCCCAACCACCCCCCTGCCTCCTCCCCCCCCTACTTCTCCCATCCCCACGTCGCCCGAGAGAAGGCCCGCCTCTCGTTATCGCTCCGGAGAAACGGAGAGGGAAAGAAAAATAGATAAATAAAAAGACGACGATGACAGAGCTGAAGCTAATGCTAGGGTGTGGAACTCGGTAAGAACCATATGTAATATACAAGTATGAATAAATTAGAGAGAGAGAGAGAGAGAGAGAGAGAGAGAGAGAGAGAGAGAGAGAGAGAGAGAGAGAGAGAGAGAGAGAGAGAAAGAGAAAATATATTTATGTTGTGTGGGGTGGGTGGTGCATGTACGTATATATGTATTTATATATATATATATATATATATATATATATATATATATATATTATATATATTATATATAATATATATATATATATATATATATATATATATATATATATATTATATATATATATATATATATATATATATATATATATATATATATATATATATGTTGTGTGTGTGTGTGTGTGTGTGTGTGTGGTGTGTGTGTGTGTGTATTGTGTGTGTGTATGTGTGTGTAATACATACATACATGACATATTCATATATATATATATATTATATATATATATATATATATATATATATATATATATATATATATATATGTATGTATGTCACACACATATATTTGTGCGTGCCTTGTTATCTTTTGATTAATTTTGTTTTGATTTAATTATATCTATTTTCTCTCCGGCTCACATTTGGCACCATCAGTCACGAGCTTGCAATGGGAAAAAGTGCCCGGGCATTGCAAGGCAGCTGTGGGCACCGGAGGGCATAAGTCACGGGCACGTTGCATCTTCTTGCATAGTTCCCTTCGTGCCAGCGAGGGGGGGAGGGGGGGGGGGGGGGAGGATAGCCAGATTGTGCCAGGTATGAGGGGTGCCAGGGTATGAGGGGTGAAGGGTATGAGGGTGATATAGGGGTGACAGGGTGTAGGGGTGCCAGGGTATGAGGGGTGACAGGGTATGTAGGGGTGACAGGATATAGGGGTGACAGGGTGTAGGGGTGCCAGGGTATGAGGGGGGTGGTGCCAGACCCAGGGTATGAATAAGGGCCAGGGTACCAGGGTATTGCCAGGCGGGTGTAGGGGTGCCAGGGTATGAGGTCCAGATGAGGGTGCCAGGGTTAGGGGTGCAGGGTCAGGGTTGCCAGGGTATGCCAATAGGGGTTATGAGGGTGCCCAGGGTATGAGTGACAGAGAAGGGTTGAGGGGTGCCAGGGTATGAGGGGTGCCAGGGTGGGCGTGACAGGGTATAGGGGTGTAGGGGTGCCAGGGTATGCCAGGGTGCCCCATATGAGGGGTGGCCCAGGGTGAGGGGTGCCAGGTATAGAGGGGTGCCAGGGTATAGGGGTGCCAGGGTATGAGGGTGCCAGGGTCAGAGGGGGTGCGGGTAAGGGGTGATAGGGTATAGCCAGGGTATAAAAGGTAAGGGGTACCAGGGTATTGCGGTACCAAAGTTTAGGGGCATCAAGATATCAATATTGGGGTATCGAAGTACTCAGGGTATCTGGAGTGCCAAGTGCCCCAATTTATAAGACTTGCTTGACCACTCCTCGAAGTGAGTGAGTGAGTGAGTGAGGGAGTGAGAGAGTGAGCGTGAGTGAGTGAGGGAGTGAGTGAGGGAGTGAGGGAGGGAGGGAGGGAGGGAGGGAGGGAGAGAGGAGGGAGGGAGGGAGGAGGAGGGAAGGAGGGAAGGAAGAGGGAGGGAGTGAGGGAGGAATGGAAGAAGGAAACAAAAAAGGTGGGAAAAGAAAAACAAAAAAGGTGGAAAGGGAAAGAGAGATGGAGGAAGAAAAAGGGAAAATAAAAGAAAATGAAAGAAGAAAGCAAGAAGGAAGGGTGAGAGGGAAAGAGAGATGGAGGAAAGAAAAAGATAAAAAAAGTGAAGGAAGAAAGGGAAAGAGAGATGGAGGAAGGAAAGAGGAAAATAAAAGAAAATGAAAGAAGAAAGCAAGAAGGAAGGGTGAGAGGGAAAGAGAGATGGAGGAAGGAAAGATGGAAAATGAGAAGAAAGAAGGAAGGAATTGTAAGACGGAGAGAGAGGGAATGGAGAAAGGAAAGAAATGAAAATAAAAGAAAATGGGAGATAGAAAGAAGGAAGAATAAAACGGAGGGAAGGATGGAGAAAGGAAAGATGGAAATAAAAGAAAATGAAAGAAGGAAGAAGGAAGTGTAAAAAGAGAGAGGGATGGAGAAAGGAAAGATGGACATAAAAAAAAGTAAAGGAAGAGAGAAGGAAGGAGGAGGAGGAGAGGAAAGAAGGTAGACATTTCTACGTCACCTGGCTGGCTGTCTTGTCTCGGGCTATGACGTCACTCGTCTATTTCGGGGGAGTTGCATAGCTGTGACGTCACAACTACGAAGGAGGAGAGGGAGAAGGAGGGGAGGAGGAGGAGGAAGGGGTGAAGGCGGAGAAAGGAGGGGAGAAGGAGGGGGGAAGAGGAGGAGGAGAGGGAGAAGGAGGGGGAGGAGGAAGAGGAGGAAGGGGTGAAGGTGGAGAGAGGAGGGGAGGAGGAGGTGAAGGTGGGTGGAGAAGGAGAGGAGAAGGAATAGGAGGAGTAGGAAGAGGTGAAGGTGGAGAGAGGAGGGGAGAAGGAGGAGGAGAAGGAGAAGGAGGAGGAGGAGGAGGTGAAGGTGGAGAAATGGAGGGAGAAGGAAGAGGAGGAGGAGGAGGAAGAGGAGAATGAAAAGGAGGAAGAGGAGGAGGAGGAGGTGAAGGTGGAAAGAGGTGAAGAAGAGAGAAGGAGTCGGAGGACGAAGAGGAAGAGGAAGAAGAGGAGCAGGAGGACGACGACGACATGGAGGAGGAGGAGGAGGAAGAGGAGGAATAGAAAAGGTTCTTGTAGGTGGGGGAGAAGAGGAAGAGAAGGAAAAAGATATATAAAGAAAATGTTAATACTAATAGGAGGATGAGGATGAGAGAAAGCAAGGAAGAAGTTAAGAAAAAAAGAGTAAGATAAGGAAATAAGACAAGGAAGAAGGAAGATCGAGGAAGGGGTGGAAGGAGGGAGCAGACATCTACCCGCCACGCGCCACGAGAAAGAAAAAAAAAAAAGAAAAAGAAAAAAAAAAAAGAAAGAAAAAAAAAAAAGCGGAAGAAAAAAGAAAGAAAAAGAAAGAAACAAAACAGCGGAAAGAAAGAAGAAAGAAAGAAAAGAAAAGAAAGAAAGAAAAAAGAAAGAAAGAAAAAAAAAAGAAAAAAAGAAAAAAAGAAAAAAAGCCGGCGAGACGCATAAAATCGCATCCGAAATAGACGCCGTTTGATCAAAGACAATATTGGGGGGAGGCGGGCGGGAGGGGGGGGGAAGGGGGGAAAGGGGGGGGGCAGCGCGGACGAAGGGACGAGACAGGCGGCGCCGCGACCTGCCAACGGGGGGGGTGGGGGTGGAGGGGAGGGGGGTAAGGGGGAGGTGGAAGAGAGGGGAGGAGGGGGATGGAGGAGGTGGAGGAGGAAGAGGAAGGGGAGGGGGTTAAGGGGGAGGGGAGGGGGGGGGAGATAGGGGGAGGTAGGGGGTAGGAGGGGTGGAAAAGGGAAGGGAAGGAGGGAAGGGGGAGGAGGAGGGAAGGAAGATGAAGTTTGCGGGAAAGGGGAGGGGAAGGAGGGAAGGGGGGAGAGAGAGGGAGGGGATAGGAAGGCAGGGCGAGAGGGAGGGGAAAGAAGGCAAGGGGCAGAGGGAAGAGGGGGAGGAGGAGGGGGCGGGGTGGGGGGGGTGGGGGGCGCAGCGGAAGAGCCTCGCACCTGCAGCGCATCAAGGTACGCGCCGGGGAGCTCGCCAAAGACAGACGCGCCGCCCCTCGTGCCCCTTCGCCCCCACCACCCTCCCCTCCTCCCTCGAGGCACCCATTCTTACCAGCGCCTTCCTCGAACCCTTTACCTCCTCGCCCCCTTGCCACACCCCTTCCCCTCCTGTCCTTCATGCCCCTTGCCGCACCCCCTTACCCCCACATGCCCCCCTACATACCCCCTTCCCAATGCCCCCCTACCTACCCCCCCATGCCCTACCCTACATTGCCCCATGCCCCCCCTACATACCCCATGCCCTACGCCTACATTGCCCTACCCACATGCCCCCCCCCATGCCCCTACCCCTCACATCCCTCCCCCGTGCCCCCCGCGTCTGGGTCGGAAGCCCCCCATGCCCCCCTTCCCTCCACATACCCCTACCCCCACATGCCCGTTCCCCCCTGTGCCCCCACGTTGGTCGAAGCCCCCCCGCGCCGTGACGGATCGCGGCGACGGCTGCGCCCCAGACGGCCTTTGACGCCGCCCGACGGCGGCCGCAACGCCCGCGCGCCGACGTCTAGACGAGCTCACGCGCGCGCGCACGTCCCTACATACCCGCATAAAGAAAGAAAGAAAGAAAAAAAAAACGTACATACACACACGAAAGCACGCACGCACTTGCACCCGAATGCCACCTTGCCCACGCAACGTCCACGCCCTCTCGCAGCCACCAACGCCCACAGGTAGATGAAGATTGGATAAGAAATAAAGAAAAGGAAAAATTGAGAGGAGAAGAAGAGAAGAAGAAGAGGAAAGAGATAACCAAGGAAGAAGTGGATTTTTAGCGAGGTGCAGCCATGGCACTAGAGGTGGCACTCCAGCGGGACGAGAAGGGGGGTTGGGGGAGGGGGAGGGGGCTGGAGATCTTCCTTCCTCCGCTGGGTTTTCCTCCTAATCTTCTTCTTTTTCCTCTCCTCCTCTTCCCTGTTCCTTTCTTGAATTTTTCTCTCTCCTCTTTTGTCTTCTTTTTCTTCTCCTCTCCTTTTCTTCTTTTTCTTCTTTCGCTTCTCCTCCTGTTCCATCCTCTGTACTTTCTCTCCTATCTTTCTTTCTTTCTTCTTCTTAATCATATCATCTATGTCTTCTTCTTCTTCTCATTCTTCCCTTCCTCTGTATTTTCTCTCTTCCTCCCTCTCCGCCTTCCCTTCTCCTTGGCCTCTTATTCTTCCTCCTTCTCCTCCTCTATCTGTCTCCTTTTACATCTGCCTATGTTTTCCCCTTTTCACTTTTTTTCTCACTTCCTATCTTTCCGTTTTCCTTCTTTCCGCTTTCTGTCCCTATCCCTGTTCTCTTTTCCTTCTTCGTCGCCTCCTTCTTTTCGATTTTATCGCCCTCTCTTTCTTTTAATTTCTTACTGGCTTCCTTCTTAATTCCTCTTTTTCTCCATCGTCCACCTTTCTCCATTTCCCCTTCTTCCTCTTCCTCCTCAGTTTTTTTTCTCTTTCCTTTCTCCTCCTTCTTCCTTTCTTCTTAATTCCTCCTCTTCTCTCTCCTCCCCCTTCTTCCTCTCACGAAAATCATCCATCTATTTCCTTTTCCCATTCTCCTTTCCCTTTCTCCTCTCTTCTCATCTCCTCTTACTTTTCCTTCCCTTCTTCCTCCCCTTCCTCTCACGAAATCATCCATCTTATTACTCCTTTTTTTCCTATCTCCTTCACTTTCTCCTCTTCTCTTCTCGTTACTTTCTCTTCCCTCTCTCCCCTACCCTCCTTTTTCCTCTCCCCGAAATCCTCCATTCTATTCTCCTTTTTCTTCTCCCTTCATATCCTCCTCTTCTCTTCCTCTTACTTTCTCCTTCCTCTCTCCCCTTCTTCCTCCCCCCTTCTTCTCTACGAAATCATCCATATCTATTCTCCTTTTTCCTTCTTCCCTTCCCTTCCTCCTCTTTCTCTCTCTCCCTTACCTTTCTCCTTCCCCTTCTTCTCCCCCTTCTTCTCTCCCCGAAATCATCCATGCTATTTCCTTCTTCCTTCTCCTTCCTCCCACTCCCCTCTCCCCCATCCCCCCATAATACCTGCCTGCTCTTGTAGTTTCTAATATTATTGTAAAAATTATCTTACAAGATAGTCTATATTTTTCATGCAAATCCAGTTTCTTTTCTCTATGGAACAATCCGTTGTGTAAAAGGGGGATTGCCGGCGTCCGTTAGAGAATGTCAGTTAGAGAGTATTTGAATTTGAATTTGAATCTGGATTTGAATCTGGATTTGAATTCTTTGAATTTTGAATCTGGATTTAAATTTGAATTTGAATTTGATTTTGATTTTAATTAAATTATAAATTTTAATTAATTCTAATTTGATTTGAATGGGAATTTGAAATTGAATTGAATGAATTTAAAAATTGAATTTGACTTTGAACTTTGATTTTTTTCCTTCTTTATTCTCCTCTAACTCTTCCTTTTATTCCAATCCTCCGTCTTTCTCCTTATCCATCCTTCTCTTCTCCTTCTTCTCTCCTTCTCTTCCTTGCTCCTTCTCTTCCTTTCCACGTTTCTTTCTATTCCTTTTCCTTCTCCCTTATTTATCTTCCCTTCCTTCTTAACTCTCTTTCTCTTTGCCTTCCTTTCTTCCTTCTTTTCCTCCCTCCTCATTCCCTTCTCTTCTCCTCCCTATCCTTCCCGTTCCTTCTCCTCCCTTCTCCCTTGTTCCTACTCTTCCCCTCCGTTCTCCTTCTTCCTCTTTCCCTTCCCTTCCCTTGTTATTTCTTTCCTTCCTCTTTCTTTTTTTTCCCTTCTACTCTTCCTTTTTTTCCTTTCCCATCCCTTCTTATCTTATCTTTCCTACCTTTCGCTTTCTCACCCTAGCATCCGTCTTCCTATTCTCCTTCCCTCCTTCTCTTCCCCTCCCTCTCCTTCCTATTCTCTCCCCTCCTCCTTCCCCCCATTCCCTTCCTCCTTCCCTCATTCCCTTCCCATCCTCCTTCCTTCCTCTTTCCCTTCCTTCCCACCCTTCCTTCTTCCTCTATTCCCCTCTCCCTCCTTCCTTCCCTCTCTCTTCCCCTCCCAGCCTCCCCCCTCCTTCCTCAACCCCCCTACCCCGCTCCGGCCTAACCCACCGCCCGGGCAAATGTCTCGCTGTTCACGCCCACAAAATCCATGTTCTTCCCCGTCGTAAACCGTGGGCGTGCGACCCCCAAGCCCTGAATCATACAAGACCTATCCTCCCTTCTCTCTTTCTCTCTCTCTCTTCTTCTATTTCTCCCAATTACCTTTTTTCTTATCCCACCTATCCTCCCTCTCTCTCTCTCGCTTCTTCTGTTTTCTCCCAATTACCTTTTTTCTTATCCCACCTATCCTCCCCTTCTCTCTCTCTCTCTCTCTCTCTCTTCTTCTGTTTCTCCCAATTACCTTTTTTACTTATCCCTATATTCCTTCCATTCTCTCTTATTTTGACTCTCTTTCTGCTTCTATCGCTTTTCTTCCTTTCCTTTTATTTCCCTTTCTCGTAATCTCTCTTCTTCTTCCTTAATCTTTCCCTTCTGTTCTTATCTTTTCCTCCCTCTTTCATAACCTTTCTCCTCCTCCATCCCTCCTTCCTCCTCCGTTTACATCCTCTTTCCTCCTCCTCCTCCTCCTTCCCTCCTTTTCCCTCCTACCTATCTCCCCTCCTATCCCCTCCCTTCCATTCCTCCTCCTCCTCCTTTCCTCCTCCTCCTCCTCCTCCTCTTCCTCCTCCTCCTCCTCCTCTTCCCCTTTCCCCCCCTTCCCCGCCCACCTTCCTACACCATGTATGACAAGAGATCTATGAAAGGGAGGTTTTGGAAGGCCCGTGTGGAAGGGAGGCCGCTTAACCTTAGGCCTATAGATCCTAAAGCTCGGATTTCAATGATGTTGAATGGGAAGATATTCCTTTCGAACACTCTCTCTCTCTCCCTGTCCGTCGCTGACTCTATGTCTGTCTCTCTCTGTCTGTTTGTCTGTGTGTATGCGCTCGTGCGCGCGCGCGTGTGTGTCTCTCTGTGTCTGCTTGTCTGTGTATCTGTCTTTCAGTCTCTCTCTCTTTCTCTTTGTCTCTCTCTCTCTTTATATACATACATACATACATACACACACACAACAATACACACACACACACAACACACACACACACACACACACACACACACACACACACACACACACACACACACACACACACACACACACATATATATATATAATATATATATATATATATATATATATATATATATATATATATATATATATATATATATATATATATATATACACACGCTACACTCCTCACACTTTCCATTTCCCTTTACTTCATATACAATATTTAGCCCACCAGCACATCAGACCATCCGTTTCAGAATTTCCCTTCCATTCCCTTATTCCAGTATTCGCTTTTACATCAATTATTATGCTCTTGATCTTCCCTCACTATATAGAGTGGGTGATGGAGATCCAGTATTCTTTTATCCATACAATCGGTGGGAAGGAAGGACTTAAAGAGGATGAGGTCCGGGGGACTTAGAGGGAACAACAGGTGAGGTTCTGATGTGGTGGTCAGGGTTGGGTG
>NW_020872956.1:542632-550132 GCF_003789085.1 Penaeus vannamei | reverse complement strand
AGAGGTGAGAGAGACGAGAGCAGACAGCAGAGACGAGACAGACAGAGGAGAGACAAGAGACAGAGGACAGCGACAGATAGACAGACAGACAGAGAGAGTGAGAGAGAGAGAGAGAGAGAGGAGACAGACAGCTACAGACAGAAGAGAGGCATGAGACAGAGTACATCGACAGACAGAAGACAGACAGACAGACAGACGATGAGAGTGATGAGAGCAGAGATGGAGACAGACAGACATGACAGACACGACAGGACAGAGAGAGACCAGTAGGACCGGGAGACAGACAGACAGACAGCACAACAGAGAGAGTGAGAGACAGACAGACCAGACCGATCAGATGAGAGACAGAGACAGACAGATAGGAACAGACAGACAGCGAGGAGTGAGAGAAGGAGTAGAGAGAGAGAGACAGACAGACAGGACAGCAGAGAGAGAGCAGTAGACAGAGGACAGACGACAGACGACTAGACGAGAGAGTGAGAGAGAGGAGAGACAGGACGGACAGACAGAACAGAGAGAGACAGAGACAGAGACAGACAGAGCAGGACGAGAGAGATCGAGACAGACCAGATAGCAGACGACAGAGAGAGGTGAGAGAGAGAGTAGAGAGACAACAGGCCAGACAGACAGACAGAGAGAGCCAGAGACAGAGACGAGACAGAACACAGACAGACAGAAGAGAGAGTACAGAGACAGACAGATAAGACGACAGACAGAGAGAAGTGAGAGTAGAGAAGAGAGACACAGAGCCAGACAGACAAGACAGAGAGAGACAGAGACAGGACAGACAGACAGACAGACAGACAAGACAGAGAAGAGACAGACAGGATAGACAGACAGGACAGAGAGAGTGAGAGAGAGGAGAGAGAGACCAGAACAGACAGACAGACAGAGAGAGACCGAGACAGAGCGTTGGACGAGACAGACCGACGACAGAGGAGGAGGTGAGAGAGAGAGAGAGATCAGACAAGACCAGACAGACCGGAGAGATAGATCGAGAGACAGACAGATATAGACAATCAAGATCAGAGAGAGTGAGATGAGGAGGAGAGAGAAGCAGAGGAATAGCAAAGCGGAAGCAAGATGCCAGATCAAAAGAACCCAAACTGGAAAACCCAAAGGAAGCCACAACAGATTTCAACGCTGAACTGTATTTCTGATAAAAAGGAGAGAAGAGAAGGAGAGAGAGAGAGAGAGAGAGAGAGAGAGGAGAGAGAGAGAGGAGAGATACGAGAGAAAGAGAGAGAGAGAGAGAGAGAGAGAAGAGAGAGAGAGAGAGAGAGGAGAGAGAGAGAGAGAGGGAGGAGAGAGGAGAGAGGAGAGGAGGAGAGAGAGGGAGGAGAGAGAGGCGAAGAGATAGACAGGAGCGAAGGAGAGAGAGAGTAGAGAGAGAGGAGAGAGAGAGAGAGAGAGAGAGAGAGCAGAGAGAGAGAGCGAAGAGAGAGAGAGAGAGAGAGAGAGAGAGAGAGAGAAGAGAGAGAGAGAAGAGACGAGTCGAGAGAGAGAGAGAAATCGAAGTGAGAGACGAGAGTCGAGAAAGAGAGAACGAATTCGAAGCCGAGAGAATGAGAGAGAGAGACAGAGAACGAGTCGAAGAGAACGAATTCGAGAAATTCGAGGAGAAGAGAGACGAGAAGAGATACCCCCCCAGCCACCCCGATCGCCACGGCGGGACGGCAAATCCCACAGCAGTCGCAGGAAAAGCTTTTATAGAATCCAAGGTCCGTTTGGCTCGCTCGTAGAAGTCTTTCCGAGTTTCCTTTTTCGTTATCTTTTATCTATCTTATGCCTCTGGTCTTGCTATTTGCTGTGGGAATCTTCTTGTTTATGTTTGCTTGATTTTGGAAGGTTGTTGTATGTTGTGGGTTGTTGTTGTATGTTGTGGTTGTGTTTGGTTTGTTGTTTGGTGTTGTTTGTTGTTGTGTGGATTGTTGTTTTTATGGTTGTGGGTTTTGTTGGTGTTTAGTTGTTGTGGTGTGTTTGTTTTGTTGTGTGTTGTGGGTTGTTAGTTTGTATGTTGTGGGTAGTTGTTTTATGTTGTGGGTAGGTTGTTTTAAATGTTTGGGTTGTTGTTTTGTGTTGTGGGTTGTTGTTTTGTGTTGTGGGTTGTTGTTGTATGTTGTGGGTAGTTGTTTTATGTTGTGGGTAGTTGTTTTATGTTGTGTTAGTGTTTTTAGTGTTGTGGGTGTTTGTTTTTTGTTTGTGGTGTTGTTGGTTGTTGTGTTTGTGTGTGGTTTTTGTTATGTTTGTAGTTGTTGGTATGGCTGTGGATCGTTTTGTTTTATTGTTGTGTTGGTGTTGTTTGTTGTTATGTTGTGGGTAGTTTGTTTTATGTTGTGGTAGTTGTTTTATTGTGGTGGATGTTGTTTTGTGTTGTGGGTATGTTGTTTTGGTGTTTGTGGGTAGTTGTTTTTAAATGTTGTGGGATAGTTTGTTTGTGTTGTGGAGGTTGTTTTTATTGTTGTGGTTAGTTGTTTTATGTTGTGGATGGTTGTTTTTAATGTTGTGGTATGTTTGTTTTATGTTGTGGATAGTTGTTTTATGTTGTGGATAGTTGTTTTTTACGTTGTGGATAGTTGTCTTTAATGCTGTGGAGTAGTTGTTTTATTGTTTGTGGGGATAGTTGTTTTGTGTTGTGGCGTAGTTGTTCTTATGCTTGTGATGGTTGTTTTTTACGTTGTGGGATAGTTTTGTTTTTCAATGGTGGATAGTTGTTTTATGTTGTGGGTAGGTTGTTTTTTTGTGGATCGGTTGTTTTGTGTTGGTGGGTGGTTGTTTTTTGTGTTGTGGGTTGTTTTGTTTTTGTGTTGGTGGGGCTAGTTGTTGTATCTGGTGGGATAGTTGTTTTTGATGTTGTGGAGTGTTTTATGTTTGATGGATCAGTTGTTTTACGTTGTGATTAGTTGTTTTATATGTTGTGGGTAGTTGTTTTTCATGTTGTGGATAGTTTGTTTTAACGTTGGTGGATAGTTGTTTTTATGTTGTGGGTTGTTGTTTTATGTTGTCGATAGTTGTTTTATGTTGTGGATAGTTGTTTTATGTTGTGGGTAGTTGTTTTATGTTGTGGATAGTTGTTTTGTTTGAGTTGTTTTAAGGTTGTTGTATTTTCACGTTGTGGATAGTTTTCGTTATGTTTTGGCGAAGGTACGTATTCCACATTGGCAAACACATGCGCAGATATACACATATATACAGATGATACACACCATGCACACAAATACAATGTAAATCATCGAAAAATGGAGTTTAGGGATGTGCACATAGGTGGGTATTTTAAATCTTTTCTTTCTCCCTTCCTCCTTTCTTCTCTGTGTCGCTTCTTTGTTTCTCTTGATACCCTCTCTCTCTCTCTCTGTTCTGTCTCTCTTATTATATACTGTTTTTCTTTTTCTTCCTTTTCTGCTCTGTCTGTCCGTCTGTTGCTCTCTCTCTTTTCTTTATGATTTTTACCTTTTCTTTCCCCCCCTCCTCTCTCTCTCTCTCTTCGGCTCTTTCTATTCATCTTTTCTTTCTCTTTCCTCTCTCTTCTATTTCACTTCCTCCCTCCCCATCACCCCTCCCGCCCCCTTCCGCTCTGCCTCTTGTCTGTACCATCTGTCTCTATCTCTTCTCTTTTCTTTAATCATGTTTTCCCCATTTCTTCCCCCTCCCTCCTCTCTCTCTCTCCGCTCTTTTCTATTCATTTTTCTTTCTCTTTCTCTCTCTTTCTATTTCTACTTCTGCCCTCCTCTCCCCCTTCCCCCACTTACTTCATATTCTCTAATTTCTCTCTCTTTCTCATTGACCAAACCTTCTCCCGTCCAAGCCTTCCTCGTCCCCCCTTCCCCCTCCCCCTTCCCCCACTTTTTCCTTCCCCCTCCCCCTCTCCGCCTTCCCCTCCCTCCCCCTTCTCCCCTTCCGCCCTCCCCTCGGGCTTCTCCCCTCCACCAGACGCACATGACCGTAACGATTCGCAAATTATTCGCATAATATTTCACGGCGTCGCAAGCAGCACCGAATCTTATTTATTAATAATTCCTAATTGGCAACCGGTAGTCCATTAACAGCGGATGCTCTGCCGTAAATCGCGGGGCAGTAGGTCGAAAATGGTGTGAAGTCTGCATGTATTCTGACACTTATGTCCATTTGCTTAAGGGTTCGAATCGCATGGCTGAGAGAGTGTGTGTGTGTGGCGATGTTGTTTTTTTTCCTTTTCTTTTTATATCATTTAATATATGATTTATTATCGTCTATTGTTTCTCTATCATTATGGTATTCTTCCGTCTTTCTTATTCTGCGATGGTTATCCATCTTTAATTTTATCTACGTAGTGTTATTGCTATCCTTTACGTCGATAGTTTTCTTTATCTATCCATCATTGTTTTTTATATATTAGTTTACCATTATATTTCCTTTCTTTTTCTGGAATACTATCTCTACTATATTTTTTTATTTATCTGTCATTTTTATTGCCGTAGTTTCTCGTGCTGTATCTTATAGTTAGCCTGGGAGGGTGTTTTGTTGAGGTTGTCCGCGCGCGATAGATGGTTTTGAGCGTAGTATCTGATTTTTATTTCCGCTTATATGCTTTCTTTTTGTTTGGTATTTATGTTGAGAGTTTTCTGAGGTCTTTCGATTATCTTGTTTATTAGTTGCTTTCTTATCTGTTCTAATTTTTTTATTACTATCAGTAATGACAACTTTATTCTGTCTGAGCATTTGTTTTTTATCTGTATATGTGACATCTAGCTATGCAGTTATCCTTTGCTATTTTCTCTCTCCTTAATCTACGCGCGTTCATTTTTCTTATTTATTTCTGTGTTTTATCCTTGTGAGTTGTGGGTGAATGGAGAAGAAAGATAATTTATATTTATAATTTTTTCTATTTGTGTCGTTATTTGCTTTTTATCTTTTTCTTTTCTTTTCTTCTTTTCTATTTCTGTCTATTCATTTTTGTTCTTTTTTTATCTATTTATTTTATTTATTTTACTATTTTTTCTATTTTCTTCTCCTATTTTTTTATTTTCTTATCTTTTTTCTTTTTCTTTCTTTCATTTTTTCTTTTTCCTTTTTCCGTTTTTTTTATATTTTTTGTTTTAAGTGAATCCGAAATTGCTACGTCATACTTTTGACCCCGGATTACCGCTGAACTGTTCACTCACGGTTGTCGAATTGACTCCTGTTCGCATTTTCAAGACCATCTGTCATTAACTCTGTCCACATTATCTAGGTTTTTTATTTTTTTTAGCATCACCTCTCGGACTCCTGTCAACTGCTTGTCACGGACGTCGTGCACTTCAAAGTGTATTGAACGTGTGATTAGCTTTTGTTGTTGTTGTTTTTGTTGTTGTTTATCGCTTTTTTCTCTCTTTCTTCTCCTTTCTTCAGTTCCTGGTTTACCTCCTCGTTCATAAATTCTAGTTTTTTTTCCGATTTCTCTTTCTGTTTTGTTGTTTCTCCTCCTCCTCCTCCTCTTTCCTCCTTTTCCTCTTCCTCTTCATATTTCTTCCTTCTCCCCCTCCTCCTGTCCCCTCCTCCCCCTCCCCTCTCCCTCCTCCTCCTCCCTTCTCCTCCTCATCCCGCTCCTCCACCTTTCCTCCTCCTGCCTCCTCACTCCTTTTCCTCCTCCTCCTCCCTCTCCTCTTCCTCCTCCTCCCCCTCCCCCTCTTCCCTCCTCCTTCCTCCTCTCCCCTCACCCCCCTCTACTCACTCCCCCTCATCCTCCTCCTCCCCTCTACCATCCCCCTCCTCCTCCTCTCCTCCCTCCCCCTCTCCCCTCTCCTGCCTCCTCCTTAAAACCATCCTCCTCTATCTCTCCGTTCTCCTCCTCCCCCTCTTCCTCCTCTACCATCCTCCTCCTCTCACTCTCTACCATCCCCTCTTCCTCTCCTCGTCCCCCTCTCTCCATCCTCATCTCTCCCCTCCTCCTCCTCCTTCCTCCCTCCCCCTCCCCTCTTCTTCGCCCTCTCCTCCTTCCCTTCCGGCCATCGACTAATAGCACCATAGCTCCTTCCTCCCTAATAGCCCTCCTCACAGAGACATAAGGGCGCTTCTCGTGGCCTGAGTGCCATAGGAGTGCCAGGGGAGAGTCTGAGGAGGCGGGTGTAAGGGAGAGTCCGAGGAGAGTCCCGGGCCCCGAGAGGAGGTAAGTTCCTCGACTCTGTTTAGGATGTTACTACTCCTAGAGCTTTGAAGGAGGGAGAGGGGAAGGGGTGGGGTGGGGGTGGGGGTGGGGGGGAAGAATGGGTGGGAATGGAGAGAGAGAGAGGGAGGGAGGGAGGAGGGAAGGGAGGGAGGGAGGGAGGGAGGGAGAGGAGAGAGAGAGGGAGGGAGGGAGGGAGGGAGGGAGGAGGTAGGGAGGGAGTGAGAGAGAGAGAGAGAGAGAGAGAGAGAGAAAGAGAAAGAGAAAGAGAAAGAGAAAGAGAAGAAGAGAGAGAAAAGAGAAAAGAGAAGAGAAAGAGAAAGAGAAAGAGAAAGAGAAAGAGAAAGAGAAAGAAAAGAGAAAGAAGAAGAGAGAGAGATACATAAATAGATAGAGAGAGAACAAAATAGGAGGACAAACAGATAGATAAATTGGTAAATAGATAGAGAAAGCATTCACGGGGCCTTCTCTCACTTCACTCATGTCAAAGTGAAGTTCATGTCACTCATTATACATAAACTGAAATGTGACATAGTATATTAGAATTGTTTTTAGAAACATATAAATCGGATTATGTTTGATTACTTTTAAAGGCGAATGGTCGGTTGCTTCATAATGTCATTGTGATCTATATTGACTATATATATTCATTTATTCATTATCGAAACTACATTTCATTTCTTTTCTTCGTTGTCAATTTTCTTATTCTTAGAAATTACGTTCATTATGGTGACAAGTACCATTGTAACGATAATATTACTTATTAATATGTAGTCAAGTTTAGGTCATTTTCTTTAATCAATATGCTTAATTAATTTCTTAATCTGTACCTGCAAATCTCCCTAAAGCTATCTGTTCATTAGTATCATATATCAGATTTTTAATATGGAATCTGGTGAATTTGTAGAATATTAACAGTCAGACTATATGGGGTATCAGATTAGGTTAATGAAGATGATAATCAGTTTCTCTCTCTCTCTACTCTCCTCTCTCTCTCTCTCTAATCTATCTATTTATCTCTTCTCCTCTCTCATTCTCTCTCTTCTCGTCTCTCTCTCTCTATCTGTCTTCTCTCTTCTCTTCTGCGCTCTCTCTGATCTTCTCTTCTCTCTCCTCTCTCTCTCATTTTTCTTTTTCTCGCTCTGTCATTTCTTTTCTCTTTCTCTTCTCTATTCTAGTCTATATTTCTCTCTCCTCTCTCCTCTCTTCTCTCTTCCCTCTCTTCTTCTCTCTCTCTCTCTTCGGTCTTTTCTTTTCTTCTTCTTCTCTCTTCTCTGTTTCGGCTTTTTTTTTCGGTCATTCTTTTTTTTTTCCTTTTTTTCTCTCTTCTCCTCTCCTCTTTCTCTCTCTCTCTCATCTCTCTCTCCTCTCTCTTTTTT
>NW_020872956.1:538873-542493 GCF_003789085.1 Penaeus vannamei | reverse complement strand
AGAGCAGAGAATTGAGAAGAGAGAGAGAGAGAGAGAGAGAGAGAGAGAAAGAGGGAGATGGGAGAGCAGAGAAAGAGAGAGAGAGAGAGAGAGAGAGAGAGAGAGAGAGAGACAGAAAGAGAGAGAAGAGAAGCAGAGCAAAAGAAGGCAAAGAGAGAGAAATGCATGGAAAGAGAGATAACAGAGACACCGCACGAGAACAACAATACAGCATTCACCGGATTATTCCCTTTCAACGACGAGACATACATCAGCTGCTCTTTTTTTTTTCCTTAAGAATTTAACACCACCACGCGAACGTAAAACTAATACAAATTTACAATTTATCACAAAGTGTTAAGAGCTCCACATGTAAATAATCAGCTGCTCTCTTTTTTTCCTTCAAGAATTACCACCGTAAAACTAATTAAATTTACCTCTTTATCGCTGCTTGTTAAGAACTCCAGTTACACAATCTTTCTTATAACACTTTTTACCACTATAACGAGCATATATTACTAAGCGCGACTGAACAAAATATAAAACACATTGAAATAATTAATTTTGATGTAACTAGCATGAACCGCAAAGTCAAAATTCAAAAGTAACAAGTAAATGCAAGAAAATTAAGCTTTTGTTAGAATCATGAAGAAAGGTTACACACAACCATGAGAATTCAATTAAACTTTTCCATATTGATAATTCATAACGAATAATGATAGTGATGCTGGTAATAATTAGAAGATAATGATTATAATAATAATGTCAATAATAATAATAATGGCAATAATAATAATGGTGATAATCCAAATGGCAATTATAAAAAAAAACACAAACACACTAAACAAAGAGAGAGAGAGAGAGAGAGAGAGAGAGAGAGAGAGAGAGAGAGAGAGAGAGAGAGAGAGAGAAGAGAGAGAGAGAGAGAGAGAGAGAGAGAGAGAGAGAGCGAGAGAGGAGAGAGAGCCGAGAGAGCGAGAAGAGGAGCGAGAGAGCGAGAGCGAGAGAGAGAGAGAGAGACAGAGAGAGAGAGCAGAGAGAGAGAGAGAGAGAGAGAGAGAGAGAGAGAGCGAGAGAGAGAGCGAGAGAGAGAGCGAGAGAGAGGAGAGAGAGCGAGAGAGGAGAGCGAGAGAGAGAGAGAGAGAGAGAGCGAGAAGAGCGAGAGAGAGACGAGAGAGCGAAGAGAGCAGAGACAGAGCGAGAGAGCGAGAGAGCGAGAGAGCGAGAGAGAGCGGAGAGAGCGGAGAGCAGAGAGAGAGAGAGCGAGAGAGCGAGAGAGCGAGAGAGCGAGAGAGCGAGAGAGAGACCGAGAGAGAGAGAGAGCGAGAGAGACAGACAGAGACACACAACCCTTTTCCGCGGTCTTCGAAAGGGCCCCTCTAGACAGCCTGTTCAGACACATCATTCCCAAGTCCTGGCAGGTTTTTTACCCTAAGCGTTGCCTTGGAATGCAAATCCTGGCCTTAACCTGCTAATATTCGACGGCCCTTGTTCTCGGCTGCCTTCGATCGGCGACACATCTGAAACACGATCCTCGCAAAAAAAAAAAAAAAAAAACAATAAAAATAATAAATAAATAAAATAATAAAATAAATAAAATAAATAAATAAATAAAAAAAATAAAATAATTATTATTATAAAAATAAATAATAATAATATAATAATATAATAATAAAAAACGGGTGTTTATCTTATCTTCTTTTCATTATATATACTTATTTTATTATCTATCGATTACATTTTTTTACTTTTTATTGAATAACACCGTCTCGTTCACCCTCCCGCCCGACCGCAACACGCCCACCCCTACAAAAACAAATCCTAAAATCCTAGCGTCCAAACTTGTTCTCATCGCCTTTTGTTCTCTCCCTTTTCTATGAAATAACACCGCCGCCCGTCCGTCCACACGCCCGCAACGCGCCCGCCCGCCACATGCTTAAGAAGGGTGTACGGGAGGTGGGAATTAGCATAATTCTAAGAGACGCCTGTTCCTTGCACCCTTCCCCTCCTTCCCCCCCCCTCCTCCCACGGTCGCCGCCTTCGCCAAGAACAGCGGGAATTCAGTTGCAAAAAGGGTGAAAATGTTTCTCGAAGATTAAAAGGGAGAGGGAGAGGGAAGCTGAGGGAGAGAGGGAGATAGGTAGAGGGAAGCTGAGGGAGATAGGGAGAGGGAAGCTGAGGGAGAGAGGGAAAGGGGGAGAGGGGGAGAGGGAGAGAGGGAGGGAGGAGGGAGGGAGAGGGAAGCTGAGGGAGAGAAAGAGATGAAGGGTGGGGAGAGCATACTGGATGAAGGAGAAAGGAAAGACAAAAGCTTAAGTGATTGGGATAAAAGGGAGAGGAAGGAGAGCAGGATAAAAGAGGGGGCAGGGAGGAAAGTGGGGGAGGGGCAGGGGGCAAGGAGAGAGGGGGTGAGGGGGCAAGGAGGAAGGGGGGGAGGGGGATGGAGGCCAAGGGGGGAGGGGGCAAGGGAGAGGAGGGGGAGGGGGCAAGGAGGGAATAGAAGGGAGGGGGCAAGGAGGCGAGGGTAGCAGTGGGGGTGGGTGGGGTTGAGGCGAGGGGTAGCAGTGGGGGTGGGTGGGGTGGAGGCGAGGGTAGCAGTGGGGGTGGGTGGGGTGGAGGCGAGCCAAGTCTGTTACGTAAGACTTCGCAGGTCCGCCCATGCCAGGCCCTTCGCGTCTGCCAACACCGTCGACTTGCGCCCGAGACATGAGGTCGCTCCGTCCTTCCTCCCCGCCGCTCCACGCCCTCACGCCCACACATTTTTTTTTTCTCCTCCTTCTCTACCTTCTCCTACCCCATCTCTTCCTCTCCTCCTCCTCCTCCTCTTCCACTTCTTCTTCCTCCTCCTCCTTCTCTCTACCACTCCTCCTCTCCTCCCTCCTCCTTCTCTCTACCACCTCCAACTCCTCCTCCTCTCCTCCTCCCTCCTCCTCCCTCCTCCTCCCTCCTCCTCCTCCCAGGCGGCTAAAATATGCCATCCCCCCCCCCCCCCCGCGCGTATCTTCGAAAACGGTACATAAAACGGTAGGTTCCATTATTATACGAAACATGAAGAATAAGACAAAAGGACAAGACGATGCCAAGCCCTTGCAAACAGATTCACTCAATTCATCATTATGCCACAGGAACTAATAAAAGACGTAGAAGGAGGCCTGTTGTGAGGGGATGGGGGGAAGGGGAAGGGGATGGGGAGAGGGGAAGAGGGAAGGGGAGGGGATGGGGAGAGGGGAGGGGAAGGGGGGGAGGAAGAGGGAGGGAATGGGGAAGGGGATGGGGTGAGGGAAGGGGAGAGGGAAAGGGGGGGAGGGGAAGGGAGGAAGGGGCGGAAGGCGGGAAGGGAGGAAGAGAGAGGGAGGGAGGGAAAGGTGGGGAGTAGGATGGGGAGGAATAGGGGTTAGGGAAGGGGGGCTAGGAAGTGGGAGGGGAGGGAGGGAAAAGGGTGGGGGTGGGGAGTAGGAAGGGGAGGGAGAGAGGGAGGCTGGCGAAGAGAGAGGAGGGGGGAGGTCCTTGTACAACCCCCCCCCTCTCTCTCTCATGGCATCCTAACGCATGCCTAAAATTTCCTTTTGATTTTTTCTTCTTCTTTTCATGTTTCATCTCACGAGCTTTTGCAACTCGGGCGACGCATTTCCTCTTGATGC
>NW_020872956.1:531373-533873 GCF_003789085.1 Penaeus vannamei | reverse complement strand
AAGGGAGAACAAATGAGAATAATAATACCAATAAGAGAGGGTTACCGGAGGTGTTGATGGAGCAGCCCCCCCCCCCCCTCGCCCAATTTTCGATTAAGATTTGCCTTGTTCGGCGATTAGTAGTCCAGTCATCGCCTCTCAGGTAAGGTGCAGAGGGGGAGAGCGAAGAGTGCAAAAGATGAGAAGAGAGAAGGAGGGGAACGGAGATGAGAGGGAGGATGGGGAAAGGGGAAGGATGGGAGGAGGGAAGGGCGGAGATGAGGAAAGAGGAGGAAGGTGAGATGTGGGAGAGGAGAGAGGGAAGAGGGGAGGAGGGGGGGAGGAGGAGGGAGAGAAGGGAGGAGTTGGAGGGGGGGAGGATGAGGGAGATGGGAGGGAAGAAAGGGGAGGGGAGGGGAAGAGAGGGGAGGGAGAGAGAGGGGAGGCACGGGAGGGGGAAGAGGCAGCAGGCAGGCGGCGCGGGGAAATGGGAGGAAATGTCACTCTCGTCTACTTTAGCGACCGGTGTGACAAGGACAACGTCGCTTTATTACGGGGAAATTATACCTTTTAGATCTGTCAAGATGCGGACGACGCGGGTTCGGGAAGACCGGCGTCGTCTTCGGGTTTCCTGTGCGCGCGACCGCCTTTTCCTCGGGCCGCGGAGGCGCTGCGGACCACTTTGCATTTCGTCGTAAAAAGAGGGAGGAAAACGCTTCCTTTCTCGCCGGTAACGCAGCTCTTCTCCCCTCCCTCCCCCCCTCCCCTCCTCCTTCGACCCCCCCCTGCCCTCGCCACGGACGCGGGGGCTTTCTTCCTCTCTTCTTTTGCAACTTTTCAAACGGCGAGGATATCCCACTTTCCTTCCCGGCAAGTCTTCGGTCCGCTCACAAAAAACAAGAACAAGAAGAATAACAAGAAGCAAGGACAAGAAGGGACAAGAAGAACAACAAGGACAAGAAGAACAACAAGACAGAAGAACAACAAGGACAAGGAACAAGACACAAGAAGAACAACACACGGACAAGAAAGACAACAAGAAGAACAACACGGACAAGAAGAACAACAACACGGACAAGAAGAACAACACGGACAAGAAGAACAACAAGGACAACAACAAGAACAAGAACAACAACACCTATAACTACAACTACAACAACCATTGAAATTTCGCCATTTTAAAAAGAAAACATAGATTACTAAAAACAGATTTCCTGATTGTAAATAGATATTCTGAAAGGAAATGAATATTCAAACTAAAACCAGATCTTCAAACGGAAAACGGATTTCCAAAAATAAAAATCTCAGAACGCAAACAAATTCAAAACAGTTATTCAGAACGCAAAGTGATTTCACAGAAAACAAACATCCACATCAAACAAAAATCTTCGGAACGCAAAAAGATCTACATCAACAAAAAGAAAAAAAAAAAATCAACAAGACCAAGAGATTTTTCGAAAAGCACGCGCCACACACGTACAAACACACACACACACAAACACCAACACAAACACACACACACAAACACACAGACACAAACACACAACACACACACACACACAAACACGTACACACACAAACACGCACCAAATCTGACGAGCAAACCAAATTCCCTCCCCCTTGCCCCCCCCTTCCTCCCTCCCCCCTTCCCCCTCCCCCCTCCCTTCCCGCCCGTCTCCTGAAGCAGCAGCAGCAGCAGCGGCGACGGCCATCCGACCAGGTGACAAACGGCAGTCGGATCGTGCCCCGTCGCCGCGGTTGCCGCTTGGCCGAACCCAGATGCCCGAGAACATCGAAGGCGACCAGCTGCTTCTCTCGGGCGCCGCTGAATAATGCAGGCGGCGTGTCGCGCTCCCAGCTGTGCTTATCGGGCGACAATTCTCTTATCATTTTTCAGCGGCGCGCGAGAGAGGAGAGAGAGGAGAAGAGAGACGAGAGAGGCGAGAGAAGAGAAGACGCGCGATCAAACCGCCGTAATCAAGCCGGCCGTAATTCAGCAGCAGCAGCCACGACCGCCATCGACGGCCAGGGGAACGCTTCGCTCGGAACGTGTTGGAACGCGTTGGTGCTTCTTGCGACGACCTGGAAAGTCTTGGGACGACTCGGAACAACCCGAATTCTGGAGAGCAACGACTTGCAAACGACCTGAACGGTACGAACTTGGAAGACAACGTCCGAGAACGACTTTTGGAACAACCCGGATACGACTTGGAAACAACCTGCGGAACGACTTAGGAACGGGACTGATACAAATATTGGAACGCCGGAACACGATAATGGTTAACTTGTAAACAACGCGGAACGACTCGGAACAGACTCGCGGAAGCGACTCGGAATCAACTTGGAACCGCGGAACGATACTTGGAACAACCCGTGTAACGACTCGAACAGACTATCGCCGCGTCCTCGATTCCAGATTCCCCCACCCTACACCCCTCTTCCCCGCTCCCCTCCCGCTCAGCCCAACGCTGCCACCCATAATCAGATAACAAAAGCAATTGCGGCGCGGCGGCAGATACAA
>NW_020872956.1:520068-531302 GCF_003789085.1 Penaeus vannamei | reverse complement strand
TAAAAATGATCATAATTGCTAATCCTTCCACTACTTTTCCCTCTTAACAATATAATTTACGGGCTTATCATTCATTCCTGGTCCACCTGAGTTTCGCTCTGCCAGATACGAATATACTTTGGTGAAAAAAAAAATCTTAAGGTATACCGAATATACTTTGGTGAAAAAAAATATTATCTTAAGGTATACGAATATTTACTTTTGGTGAAAAAAATACATCTTAAGGTATGGTTAAGTATTTTGTAAAATTCATACTTTTCGATTTACAATCCTTTCAGTAATAAGATCAGGACATTTTCAAATAACATCAGGCATTTTCTCGACTTACAATTGATAAGAAATATGAAATATAGTAATATTTCACCAATTTTCAGCGTCGAAATCAATCCTCAATATATCACAGGCGCATGTATTTTTGTTCTTTGATAATGAAGGCGTAGTTTTACTTCACATAAACTATATTGATGAAATCGTTCTTATATTTTCCTTGTCATATATTAGAATTCATAAATCTAAAAAAAATCCTGACATATTAGGCGTAGTTTTTATTTCCATGTCCTATAAAACGAGAGAGAGAGAGAGAGAGATGAGAGAGAGAGAGAGGAGAGAGAGAGAAGAGAGAGAGAGAGAGAGAGAGAGAGAGAGAGAGAGAGAGAGAGAGAAACATGCATAATACATAAAAAATCATCATTGTTTAAAGAAAAGATCATTCTCGTCGTAAGTATAAAAGATGAGAAAGGCAAAGAGAGAAGGAAAGAAGAAGAAAGAAGAAAGAGAAGAAAGAAGAAGAGAAGAAAAAGAAGAAGAAGAAGTAAAAGAGAAAAAGAAGTAAAAGAAGAAAAGATAGAAAGAAGAAAAAGAAAGAAGAAGAAGAAGAAGAAGAAGAAGAAGAAAAAGAAGAGAAAAAAAGAAAAGAAAAAGAAGGAAAAAGAAGAAGAAAAGACAGAAAAAGAGAAGAAGAAGAAGAAGAGAAGAAAAGAAAAAGAAAAAAAGAAGAAGAAAAGAAGGAAAAAGAAGAAGAAGAAGAAAAAAAAGAAGAAAAGAAGAAAAGAGAAAGAAGAAGAAAAGAAAAAAAGAAAAAGAGAAAAGAAGAAAAAGAAAAGAAAAGAAGATAGGAGAGAAGAAGAAGAGAAGAAAAGAAAAAAAGAAGAGAAGAGAAAAAGAATAGAATAATAAGACGAAAACTCCATTACCAGTCCAGGTGCTGCGCCGGCCATTCCAAAGGCCCACGATTCCTCCGTCCTGTAATTTCGGTAATCTGAAGATCTATTCCTTGGCAGAAATCAAAGGATCTTGTGCATCCAATTCAAATACCAGTACTGCTCGACGATTTTTTTCTTTTTTCTCTTTTCTTCTTCTCTCTTTCTCTTCGCTCTATCACGCTACCGTTTTTTTTCAATTTTCTCTTTATCTATCATTCTTAGTCATGCAAAAGAAAAGAAAAGAAAAAGAAGAGAAAGAAGAAAAGAAGAAAAGAAGAAAGAGAAAAAGAAGAAGAAAAAGAGAAAAAGAAGAAGAAAGAAGAAAAGAAGAAAAGAAGAAAAGAAGAAAAGAAGAAAAGAAAAAAGAAAAGGAAAAAGAAGAAAAGAAGAAGAAGAAAAGAAGAAAGAGAAGAAAGGAAAAAAAAAGAAAAGAAGAAAAAGAAAAAAAGGAAAAGAAAAAAAAGAAAAAAAAGAAAAAAAGAAAAAAGAAAAGAAGAAAAAAGAATAAAAAGAAAAGAAAGAAAAAAGAAAAAGAAAAAGAAGAAAAAGAAAAAAAAAAGAGAAAAAGAAAAAAAGAAAGAATACAAAGAATAAAAAAGAAAAAAAAGAAAAAGAGCAAGAGAAAAGAAGAAAAGAAAAAAAAGAAAAGAGAAAAAAAGAAAAAAGAAAAAAAAGAAAAAGAAAAGAAAAAAGAAGAAAGAAAAAGAAGAAAAGAAAAAAAAGAAAAAGAAAAAGAAGCAAAAGAAGAAAAAGAAAGAAAAAAGAAAAAGAAAAGAAGAAGAAGAAAAAATAAGAAGAAGATAGAAAAGAAAAAGAAAAGAAAACTCACTTTCCAGTCTCGTGCTGGTCGGCGCCATTTCCCAAAAGCCACGATCCTCCCGTCCTGTATATTCCGGAATGCTGAAGATCTATCTCCTTTTGGCAGAATCAAAGATCTGTGGCATCCTTCAAATACCAGTACTGCGTCGGAGATTTTTTTTTTCTTTTTCTCTTTTCTCTTCTTCCTTCTTCTCTTCCTTCGCTCTACCATGCCTACGTCTTTTTTTTCAATTTCTCGTTATCTATCTTTCCTTATTATCAAAAGAAGAAGAAAGAAAAAGAAGAAAAGAAGAAAAAGAAGAAAAAGAAGAAAAAGAAGAGAAGAAGAAGAAAAAGAAAGAAAGAAGAAAAGAAAGAGAAGAAGAAAAGAAAGAAGAAAGAAAAAAGAAAGAAAGAAAGAAAGAAAGAAAGAAAAAGAAAGAGAAGAAGAAGAAGAAGAAGAAGAAGAAGAGAAGAAGATGAAGAAGAAGAAGAAGAAGAAGAAGAGAGAAGAAGAAGAGAAGAAGAAGAGGAAGAAGAAGAAAAAAGAATAAGAATAATAAGAAGAAACTTCCATTCAGTCTCGGTGCTGCGGCCGCCATTCCAAAGCCACGATTCTCCCGTCCTGTAATTCGGAATTGAAGATCTATCCTTGGCAGAATCAAAGGATCTTGTGGCATCCTTCAAATACCAGTACTGCTCGAGATTTTTTTCTTTTTCTCTTTTCTTCTTCTTCCTCTTTCTCCTTCGCTCTACCATGCTACGTCTTTTTTTTCCATTTCTCTTTATCTATCATTCCTTGTTCATGCAAAAGAAGAAGAAGAAAAGAAAAAAAAGAAAAAGAAGAAGTAGAAGAAGTAGAAGAAAAAAGAAGAAGTAGAGAAGAAGAAGAAGAAGAAGAAGAAGAAGAAGAAGAAGAAGAAAACTCCATTCCAGTCCAGGTGCTGCGGCCCGCCATTCCCAAAAGCACGATTTCCCCGTCCTGTAATTCGAATTGAAGATCTATTCCTTGGCAGAATCAAAGGATCTTGTGGCATCCTTCAAATACCAGTACTGCTCGAGATTTTTTTTCTTTTTCTTTTTTCTTCTTCTTCCTCTTTCTCCTTCGCTCTACCACGCTACGTCTTTTTTTTTCAATTTCTCTTTATCTATCATTCCTTATTCATGCAAAAGAAGAAGAAGAAAAGAAAAGAAGAAAAGAAGAAAAAAGAAGAAAAAGAAGAAGAAAAAGAAGAAAAAAAAAAAGAAAAAAAGAAAAAAGAAAAAAAAGAAAAAAGAAAAAAAGAAAAAGAAGAAAGAAGAAAAGAAGAAAAGAGAAAAAAGAAAGAAAAAGAAAGAAAAAGAAGAAAAAGAAAAAGAAGAGAAAAGAAGACAAAAGAGAAAAGTAGAAAAAGAAGAAAAAGAGAAAAGAAGAAAAAAAGAAAAAAAGAAGAAGAAAGAAGAAAAAGAAGAAAAGAAGAAAAAGAAGAAAGAAGAAAAAAGAAAAAAGAAAAAAGAAAAAAAACAGAAAAAAGAAAAGAAGAAAGAAAAAAGAAAAAAAGAAGAAAAAGAAAAAAAGAAAAAAGAGAAAAAAGAAAAAAAGGAAAAAAAGGAAAAAAAAAAGAAAGAAAAGAAGAAAAGAAGAAAAGAAAAGAAGAAAGAAGAAAAGAAAAGAAAAAAAAGAAGAAAAAAAGAAAGAAAAGAAGAAAAAAAGAAAAAGAAGAAGAAGAAGAAAGAAGGAAAGAAGAAGAAGAAGAAGAAAACTCCATTCCAGTCTCGGTGCTGCGGCCGCCATTCCCAAAAGCCACGATTCCTCCCGTCCTGTAATTCGGAATCTGAAGATCTATTCCTTGGCAGAATCAAAGGATCTTGTGGCATCCTTCAAATACCAGTACTGCTCGAGATTTTTTTTCTTTTTCTCTTTTCTTCTTCTTCCTCTTTCTCCTTCGCTCTACCATGCTACGTCTTTTTTTTTTTCAATTTCTCTTTATCTATCATTCCTTATTCATGCAAAAGAAGAAGAAGAAAAGAAGAAGAAAAAGAAGAAAAGAAGAAAAAAAGAAGAAAGAAAGAAGAAAAAGAAAAAAAGAAAAAAGAAAAAAAGAAAAAAAAGAAAAAAAGAAAAAAAAGAAGAAAAAGAAGAAAAAGAAGAAGAAGAAGAAGAAGAAGAAGAAGAAGAAGAAGAAGAAGACTCCATTCCAGTCTCGGTGCTGCGGCCGCCATTCCCAAAAGCCACGATTCCTCCCGTCCTGTAATTCGGAATCTGAAGATCTATTCCTTGGCAGAATCAAAGGATCTTGTGGCATCCTTCAAATACCAGTACTGCTCGAGATTTTTTTTTTTTTCTTTTTTCTTCTTCTTCTCTTTCTCCTTCGCTCTACATGCTCGTCTTTTTTTCAATTTCACTTTATCTATCATGTCTTATTCAATGCAAAAGAAGAAGGAAAAGGAAAAAAGAAGAACAAGAAGAAAAGAGAAAAAAGAGAAAAGAAAAAAGAAAAAAGAAAAAAAGAAAAGGAAGAAGAGAAGAAAAAAGAAAAGAAGAAAAAAGAAGAGAAGAAAAGAAGAAAAGAAGAAAGAAGAAGAAGAAAAAGAAGAAAGAAGAAAAAGAAGAAAAAGAAGAAAGAAAAAGAAGAAAAAGAAGAAAAAGAAGAAGAAAAAAGAAAAAGAAGAAAAAAAGAAAAAAAGAAAAAGAAAAAAGAAGAAAAAAAAAAAGAAAAAAAAGAAAAAAGAAAAAAAGAAAAGAAGAAAAGAAAAGAAAAAGAGAAGAAGAAGAAAAGAAAAGAAGAAAAGAAGAAAAAGGAAAAAGAAGAAAAAGAGGAAGAAGAAGAAAAGAGAAAAAGAAGAAAAGAAGAAAGAAGAAGAAGAAGAAAGAAAAGAGAGAAGAAGAGAAGAAAAAGAAGAAGAAGAAAAGAAGAAAAAGAATAAGAATAATAAGAAGAAAACTCCATTCCAGTCTCGGTGCTGCGGCCGCCATTCCCAAAAGCCACGATTCCTCCCGTCCTGTAATTCGGAATCTGAAGATCTATTCCTTGGCAGAATCAAAGGATCTTGTGGCATCCTTCAAATACCAGTACTGCTCGAGATTTTTTTTTTTCTTTTTCTCTTTTCTTCTTCTTCCCTCTTCTTTTCTCCTTCGCATCTACCAGCTACGCTCTTTTTCTTCAATTTCTCGTATCTATCATTCTTATTCATGCAAAAGAAGCAGAAGAAAAGAAAAAAGAAGAAAAGAAGAAAAAAGAAGCAAAAAAAAGAAGAACAAGAAGAAGAAAAAGCAGAAGAAAAAGAAGAAAAGAAGAAAAGAAGAAGAAAGAAAAAAGAAAAAAAGAAAAAAAGAAAAAAGAAAAAAGAAAAGAAGAAAAGAAAAAAAAGAAAAAGAAAAAGAAGTAACGGAAGAAAAGAAGAAGAGAAAGAAAAAAAGAAAAGAAGAAAAAGAAGAAAAAGAAGAAAAGAAGAAAGAAAAAAGAAAAAGAAAAAAAAGAAAAAAAGAAAAAAGAAAAAGAAGAAAGAGAAATAGAAGAAAAAGAAAAAAGAAAAAAGAAAAGAAGAAAAAGAAGAAAAAGAAGAAAAGAAAAAAAGAAAAAGAAAAAGAAGAAAAAGAAGAAAAAGAAGTAAAAAGAAAAAGTACAAAAGAAAAAAAGAAACAAGAAAAAAAGAAAAAAGAAAGAAAGAAAAAGAAGAAAAGAAGAAAAAGGAGAAAAAGAAGAAAAGAACGAAAAAAGAAAAAGAAAAAAAGAAAAAAGAAAAGAAAGAAAAGAAGAAGAAAGAAGAAAAAGAAAAAGAAGAAGAAAAGAAGAAGAAGAAGAACAGAAAACTCCATTCCAGTCTAAGGTTGCTGCGGCGCCATTCCCCAAAAGCACGATTCTCCCGTCCTGTATTCGGAATCTGAAGATCTATTCCGTTGGGCAGAATCAAAGGAATCTTGGTGGCATCCTTCAAATACGCAGTACTGCTCGAGATTTTTTTTTCTTTTCTCTTTCCTTCTTCTTCCCTCTTTCTGCGCTCGCTCTAACGCGACGAAGCTCTACGTCTTTTTTTTTTTTCATTTCTCGTTATCTATCATCTCTTTATTCAATGCATGACTGTATTATATGTATATATGTCATGGATTATATTAATTAACCTTTATTTCAAGAGAGCGCTTATTTGTCAATTTCTCTCACAATTTTTAATTATCAATAGCTATTAACTCGTTTAATCTTTTTTGTCTGTCTTTCTGTGTTTTTTTTTCTGTTTATGTGCCTCCCTCCATCTTTATTATCTTCTTCCTCTCTTCCTTAAAACGGGGTACAATTCTTCATGCCTTTTTTCCAGTTCTCTCTCGTTCACGCTTTTTTGTAATCTCAATTCTTTCCCCTGCATTTGTCGTCTTTTTATTTGTCTGTTGTCACTGTCTTATGCTTCCGCTTGTCTGTGGTATGGGGGTGCATTTTTTTTTGTCTGTCTGTCAATTCGGTCTTAATGCATTTCTTGTGTGTGGTATGGGTATGCATCTCTTAATTTGTTTTTCTGTCAGTGATCAAATGATAATAATAATGGGTGAATATGATAATGATAGTAAATGATGAGGAGTGATATTACTACTACTATAAGGACAACAACAACAGTACATAGTAATAATAGCATGATAATGATTAATCATCAGCAAATAAAATAAAACGATTTTATGATAATCATTGTTATTGTCATTATCATTGTGAATATATAATTATCGTTATCATTATGATTAGCATTATTATAATTATTAGCATCTTTATAATCATTATAATTTCTGTTATCAGTATTAACATCATTATCATTATCAATATCTTTATCATCACCATCATTACTACTATTATTATCTCTTGTCATTATTACCAAAATCATTAATAAATCAACCTCATTTTCTTATCTATAATGGTAATTCACATACATCAGTTATCAGTCATTAACTCATGATGGCAATAATGATGCTCATTATGATTGTGAAAAAAATAATGATGACCATTGAATATAGAAATTCAACAAATAATGATAGTAAAAATGTTAATATGAAAGATAATAGAGAGTTAAAGGAAGTTTGAAGAAAGAGTATTGAAAGATATGTAGGTAGATTGGTAGATAGACACACACACAACACACACACACACCCGGCACACACACCACGCACACACAACACACACACCACACACAACACACAACAACACACACACACGCACACGCCACACGCACTACGCACACACACACACACACACACACACACACAGTTCACACACACACACACACACACAACACAACACACACACACGAACACATCAAGCAACCATATATATATATTAATATATATATATTATATCTATATATATATATATATATATATATATATTATATATAGTATATATATTAGAGAGAGAGGAGAGAGAGAGAAGAGAGAGAGAGAGAGAGAAAGAAGAGAAAGGAAGGAAAATAAAGAGGGAAGAAGAGTGAGATAAGAGGGCCAACGGCAATTCAAGGGGAGAATAGGTAGGAAGGTGTGGGCAAACGTGAAGAGATAGACGCAGGGAAAAGAAGGAGGAGGTCGGAGAGAGGGGAGAGAAAAGAGAGACGAGAGAGGAGACGAGGAGAGGCGAGAGGTGGAGACGAGGAGAGAACAAGAGAAGGAGAAGCGAGGAAACGACGGAGCGAAAAGAGAGGAGCCGAAGAGAGACAAGAGAGGCAGGACAAGAGAGAAGAAGACAAGAGAGAGACGAGAGAGGAGACGAGAGTAGGGACGAGAGAGGAGACGAGGAGAGGCGAGAGTGGAGAACGAGAGAGACAAGAAGGAGACGAGGAGACGACGGGAGAGCAAGAGAGGAAGCCGAGGAGAGACAAGAGAGGAGACAAGAGAGCAAGACAAGAGAGGAGACGAGAGAGGAGTAACGAAGTGGAGACGAGGAGAAACAAGAAGAAGAGGCGAGAGAAAGAGACGAGAAGACGAGGGAGAGACGAGGAAGAGACGAAGAGAGGGAGACGAAGAGGAGACAAGAGAGGAGACGAGAGAGGAGACGAGGAGAGCAAGAGGAGAGCCGAGAGAAGCCGCCTTGAAAGGGGTGAGAGAAGTGCATTAAAATTTTTACGACCTGGCAATGGCTTTTATCAAGGTGCTTGGCAAAGGTGGAGGTAGGGGGGAGGGGGGAAGGGGAAGAGGGGATAGGGTGGAAGGAAAGAAGTAGGAGGTGTATAGGAGAGAAAGAGATAACAAGGGCTGCGTTTCCCCCCTCAAAGGAAAGCTGAGGGAAGGAGGATAATATTCCCGCCGCCCCTCCTCCCTCTCCTTTGGCTAAAACAGGATACTAAAATCTCGCTCCAGCAGATTGCGATCTTGCAACCAATATTTTGCCTTCTCTCCCTCTTTTCTATCTCTACTCTATGTCTCTGCTTTCCTCCGCCTCTTCCTCTCTTTCGTTTCCTGGCTTTTTCTTTTTCTCTTCTCTTTTCGTCCTCCTGTCTTCGTTTTTAACTCTTATTCTCTTCTTCTCCCTCCATTCTCCCTCTCATCCTCCTTTCTCTCCCACTCTCCTCTCTCTCTCTCTTCTTTCTCTTCTCTCTCTCTCTCTCTCTCGTCTTCCGCTCTCTCTCTCTCCTCTCTCTCTCTCTCTCTCTTCTCTCCTCTCTCTCTCTCTCTCTCCCTCTCTCTCTCTCTCCCTCCTCTCTCTCTCTCTCATCTCGTCTCTCTCTCTTCTGTCTTCTCTCTCTCTTTCCCCTCCTCCTTCTCCTCCCTCTTGCTCTCTCTTGTCTTCCTTATCCTCGTATCTCCCTCCTCTCTCCTTTTCTTATCTCCGCTCTCCTATCTATTCCTTCCTCCTCTTTCTCTTCGTTCTCCTTTTTTCCCTCTCCTCCTCTTGTCTCCTCCGCCTCCATCTTCTCCCCCCCCTCTCTCTCTCTTTCTATCGATCTACTCCACTATCTGTCTATCTAGCTATCATCTATCTCTATCTCTATCTCTCTCTCTCCCTTCCCCCCCTCTCTCTCTCTCTCTTCTCTCTCTCCTGTCCCTCCTCCTCTTCCTCCCCTTCGTTATCTCTGCTTGCCTATCCTTCTTCTCATCTCTCTCCTTCTCCTTCCTCTCCACTCTCTATCTTCTTCGTCCCCTCCTTTTTCCTTCCTTAGTTCTCTTTCCTTCTCTCTTTTCTGCTCCCTCTCTCCCTCTTTCCTCTCTCATTCTCTATCTTTTCCTCTCTCCCTACTTCTCTTCCCTTCGTTCTTCCTTATTGCCTTCTCCTTTCTTGTCTTCCTCCCCTTTTTTCTTTTAATCTCTGACTTCTTATCTTCTCTCGTCTTCCAGCCCCCTTCCCCACTCACCTCCTTCTCTTCCCCTCCTCCTCCTCCTCTCTCGCCCTCTTCCATCCTCTCCTTCTCCTCACTTTCCCCCTCTCTTTCCATCCTTTCTCTCTCGTCCCCCCTACTCTCTCCCTCTCCCCCTTCTCTTTTCCTCCTACTCCTCTCTCCCTCTCTTTTCTCTCCCTCTCCTTCTCTTCCCCCCTCCCCCTCTCTTCCCTCTCCCACCCTTCCCCTTCCCCCCTCCCCCCGCTTCCCATCCTCCCCACCCCGTGAAAACAAATCGGGTATGAGAGAACTATAAGTAAATAAAGCAAGGAGATGCATATAAATTGAAAAAAAAAGTGATCCGACGTGGCTTTGGGATAGATAAAAAATGGAAATATAACATGGTCACGAAAGAAATAAGAGAAATAAGAGAGAGAATAGAGAAGAGAGAAGAGAGATAGAGAAGAGATCAAGAGACGGAGAGAAAGAGAAGATTGGAGAGAGAGAAAGAAGAGAGAGAGAGAGAGAGAGAGAGAGAGAGAGAGAGAGAGAGAGAGAGAGAGAGAGAGAGAGAGAGAAGAGAGAGAGAGAGAAGAGAGAGAGAAGAGAGAGAAGAGAGAGAGAGAGAGAGAGAGAGAGAGAGAGAGAGAGAGAAGAGAGAGAGAGAGAGAGAAGAAGAAGAAGAAGAAAGAGAGAAAGAAGAAAAAAGAAGAGAAAGAGAAAGATAGAGAGAGAGAAGAGAAAGAAAGAAAGAAGAGAAAGAGGATATATAAAGATCTTGGAGACTGGCGAAAGACATAAAAGGACGACACGAAAGACTTGCCTTTCAGGAAAAATTCCCATTTTACCTGTTAACACATTTTCACACTATTTTCACTCGTGCTCAAAACCTCTTTCTTGCAAAATTATATCTACTTAAACGATACAGTCAACATCACAAATGCTCGTGAATATGTAAGTATATTTACACGATTGTACATACTATTATTAAAATTTTTTTTAGTGAAAATAATAGGCCTACTTCTTTTATCAGGTTTCATGTGTTATCTCACGCATCAACTATTTTTGGAAATTAATTTGTTTAATATATCTTAATGTGGGATGGCACGAAGAACCAAATCAATCAAAATAGCTTTTGTTTAAAACATATACATTTATATGTATCTATTCTATCTGTCTAGCAAAACGCAAACACACATACCATCATACAAACCACACACAGAAACACCATCATTAACCAAAAAACAGACACATCAAACACACCACAACCACACATAACAAACCCACACACGCACAAACAACACACCACCAGACAACACCAACACACAACACCAACACCACGCAAACACATATAATATTTAATTCAATAAAGAAGGTAGAGCAAGCTTAACATATCGTATAGGAGTACGAATAACGAGATGGGGAGACACATCCGTCGCCTCTGATACCGTCTATCATATTAGTTAACAGTAATATATAACATGCGAGCAGATGTTGGCTGCATTTCCCCGCTCCCCTCCCCTTGAGGCTTTAGGTAGCGGGGTGGGGGAGGGGGGGGGGAGGGTAGGTATAGTTCGCTGGCATCCCCTCCACTGAAGCTATATAGTAGCGGGGGGTGGGAGGGTGGGGAGGGTAGTAATGTTTCGCTGGGCAATTCCCTTCCCCCTATTGAAAGCTTATAGGTGGCGGGTGGTGGGAGGGGGGGAGGGTAGGTATCGTTCGCTGGGCATTCCCCCTGCCCCTCCCTTGAAGCTTATAGGTAGCCGGGGCTGGGCATTCCCCCTCCCCCCCCACCTTGAAGCTTATAGGTAGCGGGGGGTGGGAGGGGGGGAGGGTAGGTATCGTTGGCTGGGCATCCCCCTCCCCCCTCCCCTTGAAGCTTATAGGTACGGGTGGTGGGGAGGGGGGGGAGGGTAGGTATCGTTCGCTGGGCATTCCCCTCCCCCCCTTTGAAGCTTATAGGTGCGGGTG
>NW_020872956.1:510068-512568 GCF_003789085.1 Penaeus vannamei | reverse complement strand
TAAACGGACCTGGTATTTGTATATGCAAGCCCCTGTCTGCACTTATCAGTCCCATATAAGGGAATGTATGCTCTCGTGTCCAGCTGCATAAACACGCGAAAGGCCGTTCAGCTGTTACAACTGGCGAGGGTATCCGGTCCTCTGCAACTCAAGCCACGGCCTCGCAATCCCCGCATTACGTCGTCACTGCGAGTGACGTCCGTCTGCTCGTCTTCTGCCCCGGTCGCTTCTCCCTCTCCCCGGCCGCCGTTCTCTCTTCTCTCGTTCTTTCGTGCCCTAACACTGACCTTCCTGCGAACAACCATTGGTGCCTTGTCTTGTCTTTTCAACGAGTCTGGTAATCTTCTCTTTACATTTTTTAATATGTATATAAGCCTGGGAGCTATAAACAACGCCACACGAAAGTCACTCACAGCATTTCGTTCGAAGGCAGTCGCTCTGAATATGAATGCTAGTGTTGTCTTTGTTAGCAGCACGCCTGGTTGTTATTCCCAGCTCGTGCTTCGCCGCGGTCCTACAGTGCGCTGGAATATTGGCTTTGCCATTCTTGTTCTGGTAGCTTCATTCATGCGGTCCCCGCCTTTATGCTTGGGATGGCTAGTTCCCCCTTCTGGTGTCTCGAATGGGGTCCTTTAGTGGCAGCCCTTTCAGGTGGCGTCACAGACGGAGCTTAGTGTAATGGGGTGAGTAGTGTCATATTAATATACCCATCAAGGACTGCACTTGCCCACGCTCCATGATTTCCTATCTTGAGGGAGCCAGATGCCTCGATCTGACTTTCCTCACTACCTTCCATGAGCACTCCCTGGGCGATGGCGCGAGGAGAACCACAACTCGCGATGAAGGTCGGCCGTCCGTCGGAAAACGGTCTTTGCACGGCCAACGTGGTCCAGAATTCCTTGGAAGGGACTTTCGGAATCTGGCCGATTCTCGAGTGTCTGGAACGAAGTCCTTGGGTCGGTTCTCTTAAGCTGACGCGTGCTCGCATTGAGAAGTGCGGAAGATTGCTAAACAATATTTAGACAGTATCAGCGAGTTGACGCAGAAGCATGGAAGTTGAGAACGGATGACGGAATACAAATAAAGGCTCCGATGTTCGTTGCGTGCATCCTTCTAATTAATTGATATTGGCTCTGCCTCCTCACCCCAGCCTTTCGTTGATGTTGATAACTTGAAGCTGACGAAGTGGAGGGTAAGTGGCTGCAAGAGACGATGTTGCTGTTATTGCTTACTGACGCGGGGCTTTTAATTAAGTAGGCGTCGGGGATTGTGTTCTCCCCACTGGTCACTGATCTTTTTCTCTCGCAATCTCCCTCTTTCTCTTTTCTCGACTTTCCTCCCATCTTGTATGTCTTCTCTCTGGCTTTTTCTCAACCCCCTTCCTTTTTCTTCTCCCTCTTCCCCTCCCTATTTCTCTACTTCTTCCCTTAGATGTCTTCCCTCCTTGTCTTCATCCCTCTCATTCTCCCCCTCCCTGTCTCCTTCACGAACCGGTTTCTCTTCCTTTTCCCTCCCAGTCATCCCAGTCGATCTGAGGAACAAGGGTTACCTTCCCGCGTCCTCACTGCTAGGGACCCGCGACCGGCGCTCGAAACATACAGGACAGTTGACCCAGCACACTTGACCGGGGCCCACGGCCCTGACCACACCTCTCCTTGGAGGCGCGCCCCGCTCGGCGCCCCTCTTGGGCTTCCTTGCCCACAACCCGCGCCACGCTACCTTCCAGCCACCTCCTATCAATAAACAGCTGAACCAGAATTGTGTCTCCATAACCCACCAAATCAGGGCAACACAAAACCCCTGACAACTGGTGGCAAGCGGCGGAATAACACCAACAAGCCTCCGAAAAACTGTAAGTACACCATTGGCAATTTCCTTTTCTTTCCCCTCTCTTCGCCTGTGTACATGCCGTTTTTTTTTTACAAGTGCAGTGATTTTTTTCAAATATCTAAAGTGTTCGTGCAAAGTGCATTTTCTTTCCTTATTTCTGTTATCTACTATGTTTTTTCTCGTCATGGTAGATCGTCGCTTTTTTTAAGGGAATCAATCCCCATTTTCATTACTTGCGAGAGTGCATTTTCTTTGGCGTGTTTTATTACTTGAATCAAACTCCACTTAAATATTTTATTCATGTGGGTGAATATAACGTGCATTTTTATTTTCTTTAAATCATTGTCTATTTCTACGGCCATCGTAGGTCACGTGACTAAGTATTGCCATATTCTTGACTTTTTTCTTATTCTCATTATATCTCACTACGTTAACCGACGCCATATCGACGTTCAGTTCGCATATCATTACTAAGTGCATTTATTTAGGCTCGGTTTAACTATGCAATTGTGGGATATTTTGGAATATTTAAATAATTTAATTGAATTATGCACAAACAAACATTTCCCCCACGCTTCCCACCTACCCCCATCCCCAATCATCCAGAAACCCCTCCTTCCTCCTAACCCCCGCCCGTTAACCGCCCCCTCCCTCTCTACCTATTTTCAAT
>NW_020872956.1:495460-502717 GCF_003789085.1 Penaeus vannamei | reverse complement strand
CTATGAGGACGCGAGATTTAGCACAAGAAAGGAGGAAGGAGACTTCAGGGAGCTGGGAGGGGGAGCGGGGGGGGGGACGTGAAAAAGGAAAGAGATTGTGAAGAAGGAAGATGAAAATGGACGAGGGATAAGGCTGGAAGAAGATAGAGGAAACCAGAGAGGAGAGGAGAGAGAGAGAGAGAGAGAGAGAGAGAGAGAGAGAGAGAGAGAGAAGAGAGAGAGAGAGAGAGAGAGAGAGAGAGAGAGAGAGAGAGAGAGAAAGGAAAGAGATAGAAACAGAGATAGATAGATAGATAGATAGAGAGAAAGAGATAGAGATAGATAGATAGATAGAGAGAGAGAGAAAGAAAGAGAGTAAGAGAAAGAGAAAGAGAGGAAGAGGCAAACAGACCGAGAGAGCGACAAGACAGACACACAGACAGATGTAAACAGAGAAGAAAAAGAGACAGACGAGGCATGCAGGTATTTACAACCTCTCTTGCCACCAAAGCCGTTGGGATCTTCCTCGCTTAGACATTGTATATGTTTATTTAAGGCGCCTCCTCCATATTGGTTCTAAATCCCCCCCCCACCACCTCCCCCCCGCCCCCTCCTCTCGAGTTTTGTATACCTGCGATCCGGGTGCATTTCCGGGAACAAGTTATGTGTGTAGGTGGCTGTGTGCGTAGATGTGTGTTTGTGTGTGTGTGTGTGTGTTGTGTGTGTGTGTGTTTGTTTGTTTGTGTGTGTTGTGTGTGTGTTGGTGTGTGTGTGTGTGTGTGTGTGTGTGTGTGTGTGTGTGTGTGTGTGTGTGTGTGTTGTGTGTTGTGTGTGTTTGATTGTGTGTGTTGTGTGTGTGTGTGTGTGTGTGTGTTTGTTTTTGTTTGTTTGTGTGTGGTTGTTTGTGTGTGTGTGTGTATGCGTGTGTATGCGCGTATGTGTGTATATGAAGGCATGCATGTATATACATATGTGCATGTATGGAGCATGTGTGTGTGTGAGGAAAGGTGGGGGGGAAGGTAGTTGGAAGCGAGGTCAGTGACCTTGTTTATAAAGCATGACAAGGGGTAAAAATTATGGCAGGCAAGTATATGCATCTTTTTATTTTTTCCAGCCCAGATTTTTGCTCTGCCTGGTTGCAGCAATGCATAAACACTCATTGCATAATGCTTTCTTGACTCTAACCCCGCCACCCCCCCCCCCCCCCTACCCGCCTTAGGCTCCGCTTGTCAGACGGAGTATATGAAGAAGATTGCGTTTTTGTGAATATTCTTAGTTCATTATTATTATCTTTGTTATTGATACTTTTATTATTACTATCATTATTATCATACTCTTGATAATATTATCATCATTATCATTATTACTTTTATTATTGTTATCATTTTTGCTGTTATTGTTACTATTCAGTTATTATTGTTTTTTTTTATTTTCATTATTTATCATCATCATCATTACCTTTATCATTACTGTCTTTGTTGTTGTTATTGTTACTGCCATTTATTATCATTATTATTGCCATTATCATTATCATTTTTGTAATAATTATCATCATTAGTATCATCATCATCATTGTCATCATCATTATTACTATTACCATTACCGTTAGTATTCTTATTATCATCACTTGTCACATTTACCATTGCTACAATTATCGTTTATATTTATGAATTACTGTATTATTCTCATCATGATCATTATCATCGATGACATCATCACTCATATTACTCTCATTATTACTATCGTCATCTTCATTATCATCATTATCATTACTATCATTATAATCATCTGTATTTTTTCATGCCTTATACACACACACACACACACACACACACACACACACACATACACCACACACACACACACACACACACACACACACACACACCACACACACACACACACACCACACACACACACACACACACACACACACACCACACACAACATATACATATATATATATATATATATATATATATATATATATATATATATATAATATATATAATGTATGTATATATATGAATGTGTGTGTGGCGTGTGTCTGAACACACGGCCTCAAATTCACTGTAAAAGTAATGATAGCGTAAATATTTGTTGTTATTGTCATAAATTAATAAAAAGCATCAAGGGAAAAATATATAAACTGAAAAAAATATGCCTAGGTAGTTAAGACGTTATATATGAGTGTTATGTAAAGAGTATATCGCTGTATGATAAAGCATTCTAAATTTATACCTGGTATTATAAAAATATTACCTTTTTTTTCTCTTTCATGGAATAACATCACAAAGTAACTATGCAAAATAGGGAGGGAGGAGGAGGGAGGAGGAGAGAGAGAGAGAGAGAGAGAGAGAGAGAGAGAGAGAGAGAGAGGAGAGAGAGAGAGAGAGAGAGAAGAGACGATGAGAGAGAGAAGAGAGAGAGAGAGAGAGAGACGAACACGAACAAAAAGAAAACACAAAAAAAAGAAAAAAAAAATCGAAAAAAAAAACGAAAAAAAAAAAAAAAATCCTCCCCACCCCAAATCTCGCTTCCCTCTCTGCTCATCTTACCTTGATCCGTCTCCTCCTGAGCCGGTGCACCCGCGACGCCAGCTGGATCGTGGCGAGACTCTCCTGGAAGTGGGCGGGGGAGGCGGACACGTGGACCAGCATCGCCGCCACACACCGCACGGAGCCAACGCACTCACGGAGAAGGCGGGGGAGTTTGCCGTCTCTGGTTGGGAGGGGAAGGGGGGGAGGGGGGATGGGAGGGGAAGGTGGGGGATGAGGGAGAGGAGAGAGGGGAAGTGGGGGTGGGGGATAGGGAAAAGGGAGAGAGGGATAGGGGGACGGAGAAGGGGGAAGGGGAGAGAGATATAGGGAGATGGAGAAGGGAGAAGATGGAGGAGAGGTGAAAGGGAGAAGGGGTGGGGAGTGAGAGGTGGAAGGGGGAGGAGAGAGAGGATAGATGGAAAAGGGAGAAGGGGAAGGGGGAAGGGGAGGAAATGAGGGAAAGGGAAATTGGGGAGGGGGAAGTAGAAGGGAGACGGGGAAAGGGGAAGGAGAAAGGGGGAGGGTAAGAAATGATTTAGTTTGGGTTGTTTTTTTTACGATTACTATTGGCGTTGTTGGTATTGGTATCGCTGATAATTTCACATTATTATTAACAATAATAAGAGTAATGATAATAACAACAATAACACAACGCCACTCACATAAACAACCGAACAAGAATAAACAAAAATCCAACGCCACCCACTTACAAGGAATCGAACAAGACCAGAACGGACTCCAACTCCACTCACTTGTAAGGAAGGTGTTTCTGGCCGTTGAAGATGGCCAGGATGACGTTTCCGAGCGCCGACAGGTTGAGTCTGGAGGGCCCCTTGCCTCGTTCCAGGGCCCCGAAGTCCATTGGATGTGGAGGCGGCCTGCGGACCCCCCGCCACTGGGGGAAGGGAGAGAGGGGTGATGGGGAGGGGTGATGGGGATAAGGAGGGGAGGGGGTGGGTGGGGATGATGGGGGGATGGGTGGGGGAGGGGAGATGGGTAGGTTGGGGTTGGTGGGGCGAGATGCGGGAGGGGAGGGGGGTTGGGGATGGGTAGGGGGAAGATGGAGGAGGGGAGGGAGAAGGAGGGAAAGGAAGAGGAAAAAGGGGAAAAGAAGGAAGAGAAAGAGAAAGAGAAAAGAAAGAGGAGAAAAAGAAAAGAAGAAAAGGAAAAGGGAGGCGAAAATAGTAATGACGGAAGAGGACAAAGAGAAAGGGAAAAGGAGAAGGGATGCAAGAGGACGGAGAAGAAAAAGATTAAGTTTCAATCTTAGTTTTTCTTCACATTTATGTTTATACAAATCCCGCGCGTGCCTCATCCCCCCCGTGTTCAAAAGAGAACTGACTGATCCTGCAATTTACACGTCAGCTTATTCAGACTCTGTTATGTTTGATCCTTTGCTTAATCTAACTTTTATTCCTTTTATCTCACTCTGCTGTAAAATTAGACTTTCTGTTGTTAGATATTTACACAAAGGAAGACAAAGTATGTGATTAAATAAACAACAAATCAACTTGAATTACTATTTACAGTTAACTCGGTAGGATAAATGTCATGTCATTTTACTCTGTGTTGGTTTCCCTGCAACACGCAATGGTGAAAACGTAAATAAAAATCTCGTATTTTGACGTCCCTCTCCGTACAGCACACAGACAAAGAATAAATGAATAGATAAGAATAAAGTTAATGAATAAAGGACAAAGAATAACTCAATAGATAAATAAAGATAATGAATAAAGGAATCACTGAATTCCCACCTCGACCTTGAAACAGCAGGTGTACAATGCCACCCTCTGCGTCCTACCTCGGAAGGGCGGCTAGCGTAATAATACGTCCAAGCAAAAAGCAGTCGACCCTCAACCACACCCACCTCCTCCTTTGGCCGAAGTGTCCACAGAATACTGGTAGATGTTGAGGGTGAAGACGAGGTGGGCGGCTCTCCCCTGCTCGTCGACGTGGCGGTGGGCGAGGGCGGCGTCGAGTAGCTTGGCCGCCCTCTCGATGGTGGGCGCCCGGACTTCGGCGGCGTGGGCGAGCAGGAGCGACGAAGCGGAATCCTCCATCAGGAAGACGCCGGGGGACTGTTCTCCTGTCGGGGCGAAGGGAGGAGTGGCTGCTGAGGGGGCTTATTCATTTTTTATTTTATTTACTTATTATTAGCTATTACTATTTTATCGTATTATTTATTTGTTTTGAAATTTAAGTCGTGTAAGAATAAATTTGTATTACGGAAACGGGAATAATGACAGAGAGAGAGAAAGAGAGAGTGAGAGGGAAGAGAGAGATTGAGAGAGAGAGAGAGAGAGAGAGGAGAGAAGAGAGAGAGAGAGAGAGAGAGAGAGAGGAAGAGAGAGAGAGAGAGAGAGAGAGAGAGAGAGAGAGAGAAGAGAGAGAGAGAGAGAGAGAGAGAGAGAGAGAGAGAGAGAGAGAGAGAGAGAAGAGAGAGAGAGAGAGAGAGACAGGAGAGAGAGAGAGAGAGAGAGAGAGAGAGAGAGAGAGAGAGAGAGAGGAGAGAGACAGACAGAGACAGACAGAGTGAGAAAGAGCGAGAGAGAAAGCCCGACTTTGTACCACGACCTAGCTGTGTTGTTAATAACGAACAATCAGGCTCGCTAATGCTATAAAACACCCTATACGATTATAAACTTCCTGAGGGGACGAGGCGAGGGGAGAAGAGGAATGGAAGGGGCGAGGTTCTCCATCATCGCACGCGTATGCCACGTCTTAATGTATAAACTTGTCAGAAAGGATACAGGTCGGCTGCTGGAGGAGGAGGGGAGGGGCGTAAATTTTCTCATGATTAGGAGCACAAATTGGCATAAAATGGGCAGCGGGTGAGCCTCGCCGCGCTGCCAGACTGATGACTCGTTTAAAATGAGAAATCGTGTCGATCTAACCTTAATCTCCCCCCCCCCCCCCCGAGACGTGGACGAATGGCGCTGTGATGAAAACCAACCTTCGAAATTAACCAGTGACAGCGCTTGCTTTTCCTTCCAATTGTCGCGAAAATTAGACGAAATAAATGCCAGTAGTAAATAAATAAGTAGTTCTCTCCCTTTCCATTTAGTATTCGGAGCATGGCCGTTGTTTCCCTTGAAATTGGCCAATGACAACACTTCCCTCCAAGTGTGAATGGACCAATGGCATTTCTCTACACGAGTGTGACCAATGGCATCCTTTCCCTCCAAAAATAAACGAAATCAGTAATGGTTTTCCCGCAAAACTAAATGAACCAATGACAGGACTTCCCTCCAAAATCAAACGAACCAATGGGAGCGCTTCCCTCCCATCGCCTTTCCCGCCAAAAACCGCCTCGAGATCCACCCTTGTTATTCCTACCTTCTTTTTCCTCTCCTTCCTTTTTCTTCCTCCTTGCCTCCCTCTCAAACCTCCCTCCTTTTTTCTCTCCCTTTTTTTTTTCTTTTTAATCTCCATCCCTCTCTCGTCTGATCGAGGGTTATGGGATCCTCGCGATGGCAAGATTATTCATCATCCATCGGCGGGAAAGAGATCGCTTTGTCTTCGAGGATTTATACGAGCCTTCAACGTCGCCAACTCGGAAGCGGGAGAGGCCGACGGGAGAGGAGAGGAGGAGGAAGAGGAAGAAGACATTGCACCGCTGATGAGATAGGTTTATGACGAATATTTTCTTCTCATTTTTTTCCTTTTTTTGGGGGGTGGGGGGGGGGGGGCGTAAGCGTCTATCAGGGGGTTGAAAATAGATTTTTTTTTTTTTTTTTTTTTTTTTTTTTTGTCCAGCGTGATCCAAGGTGATGAATATTAAATGCGTCAGTAATTTACTAATGACGATGGATGGGTCCTTTCTTTTGATGCGTGTATGTGACTTAACTCGTTACAGAGTCATTCGTCTGTTTAATTCTTGTAATTCTTATTAATGACTTACAAATATTTTTTTTCTTAAAGGATAATTCTTCCGGCTTACAGATGCCATTTTTTTTTTCCTTAAAGGATAATTCTTTCGGAAGGACATTCCAGAAGCAACATGACGAGAACGTGAATCCTCCTCCTGCACCGAAGACGAAGAAAGGGTGAACAACCAAAGGGTGAATACCTCTAACCGTCACAACAAATATATTTTTTCCCTTATCTTTCCCTTTGACCTTTGACCCTTGTCCTAAATCGAATTACTCATCAGCCTTCTCCGGTCCAGCTTTTATCCCCCCTCCCCCCCCCCCGCCCCCCCTCTCACCCCTTCCTCGGCCCCCATTCCTATCTCTTTCTTCTTTTCTTCCTCTTCCGGAGTTATTGCTCTGCGGCAAGAGTTCCAGGAATTAAAAATCGATAGATAGACGGGTAGAGAGATAGATGAATATATAGGCATGTATAGAGATAGATGCATGGATGGATAGATAGAGATGATGAGAGAGAGAGAGAGAGAGAGAGAGAGAGAGAGAGAGAGAGAGAGAAGAGAGAGAGGAGAGAGAGAGAGAGAGAGAGAGAGAGGGGGGGGATGGTATCAGAAAAGGAAAAAGGTTACTAAAAAAAGAAAAAAAAAGAAGAATCAGAGAGAAAAGGGAGAAAGGAAAGGACGTCATCAAGAACAGTGCGAAAGAAAGGGCGTAGGAGAAAATGGGAAGGAAGAGGGAGGAGCCCCATAAGAAGGAGAAAGTTTGCGCCCCTAATATTATTACTCGACGCGGCGGCACATGTGTTCAAGTACACCCACGAGAACTGTCCCAATATCACGTCCCAGCGAGCAACACGCGCCTCCCCCCTCCTC
>NW_020872956.1:477960-490460 GCF_003789085.1 Penaeus vannamei | reverse complement strand
TCTGTTATTTTGTAGTTATGACAAATTAAATATTTTGCAATTCTGTACTGATGATGAATTAAATATTTTTGTAATTTCATAATTTCATAACGGATTATGTATTTGTAATTAAGATGATGGGGTGGAATGTCTGTTTGTTGGGGAGTGTAGGTATGTTTACGATTGTAAAGCGGTTAAAAGTAATTTAGTGTTTCTAAAGGTTTTCTTACATATACAAAAGTGAGGGTTTATCTAATACACATGTCTATTTGCACATACCGCTTATAGATGAGTATGAAGATATAAGATAGATAGATATATGATATATGCAAGTATAGTAGATATATATATAAGACAGATAGATAGATATAATATATCTATGTATATACAAGATAGATAGATAGATATAAAATAGATATATGGATAGATATACGATAGATGGATGAATAGACAGACATATAGATAGATAACAGAGAGATAGAAGGGTAGGCAGACTGACAGATAGATAGATAGGCAGACAGCCAGACAGATAGATAGTCAGTCATACAAACAAGTATACAGANGTCTCTGGACGACGTGGAGAATTAAATAGAAAGAACCCATTTTACAACAGAAAACCAAACAACGTTTAACGCAATGCACTGAAAATCGGACGACGATTAGAACAGAAAACGTCTTAAAGAAAAAGAACAAAAAAACAAATGCAAAGAGACTACATAGCGAGACGCGTGACCGAAATACCCATTCAATTACAGGAAGACGCTTTGTTATGCCAGCACGTGTACAGGCGAAGCTAATGACTTCACCTTAGTGGAGTAGAGGGGTAGGGGGGGGGGCTAGGGAAAAGGGGTAAGTATGTTGATAAATGAGCGATGACAAATGGACGAGAATAATTGGCATAACTGGGGAATAAATGACTTGACTAAGTTATTCACGGTGCATTTCCCGGCTAATGACGTGTCAAGTACTAATTTATGGCAAGTGTGACCAATATGCCACTCATTATACGGCGGTGAATCTGGAAGCGTTGCTTTTTTGCAGCTAGTAATGATGATTTGTCATTTTTGTTTACTTGTTCAATATTATCATTATCATTATGACATTACCATTATTATTCTTGTCATTAGTATTATTCTTATTTTATATATATATATATATATATATATATATATATATATTATATATATATATATATATATATAATATATATATATAATCTATCTATAGCTATCTCTATCCATCTATATCTATATATCATATATATATCTATATCTATCTCTCTATCTATCTTCTCTCTCTCTCTCTCCTCTCTCTCCTCTCTTCTCCTCTCTATAATAATATATATATATATATATATATATATATATATATATATATATATATATAATATATATATATACATACATATATATGCACGCAATGATTGCATGCTCTACAAATGAGCTACACAAGTCCAAAACCGACAGACCCAACGGCCCGCCCACTCCACGCCGCCAGCGACCCAAACGTGTATAATAACTCCACTGTAAAGCTGAAGGCCCGTTGAAAACAATAGCGGAAATATGCGAGCTAAATAGTATCATCACTTCCAATATGCTTTGATAAGCTAGCTCGCCCTGCTCTGTTGTGAATATTTCATCATTTTAACCAATCGCGGGTGTTGGGTTTATCAAACAGTGCGCGGAGCTCTTGGCTGGGCGGAGGGCGTGAGCTGCTCTTTGTTGTTTCTCTCTGTTTGTTTGTCTGTCTGTTTTGTTTATCTGTCAGTCTGTTTGTCGGTCTGTCTGTCTATTGTCTGTCTGTCTGTTTGTCTTCTGTGTCTATCTTGTCTTTGTCTTTCTGTCTCTCTCTGTCTGTTTGTCTCTCTCTCTCTCTCTCTCTTCTCTCTCTCTGTCCCTCTCTCTCTTATCTTCCTTTCTGTCTGTTTCTCTCTGTGCCTGTGTCTGTCTCTCCCTTATCTCACTTACTAGCTTTTAGTTGGTTTTCTGTCTATCTTCTCTCTCTATCTGTCGGTCTCTCTCTCCACTCCTCTCTTCTCTCTCTCTCTCTCTCTCTCTCTCTCTCTCTCTCTCTCTCTCTCTCTCTCTCTTCTCTCTCTCTCTCTCTCTCTCTCTCTCTCTCTCTCTCTCTCTCTCTCTCTCTCTCTCTCTCTCTCGTGTTGCCTAGACTTATGTTGATGGATTTGCCTTTCGCTGTTCCTCTGTTCCTTTGTCTGTTTGTTTTCTCTAGGAGAGAGAAAGAGAAGTAAACTCAGAGAGAGAAAAAAGTTTAGATGCATCAATAGATATATAAAGATATAATAGAAAATAAAAAAAAAAGAATGAATGAATAAACAAATAGAAATAAATAACCTAGTACACTAACAAACTACCCCCCCCCCAAAAAAAAAAAAAAATGGATAAACGATGAAAAAAAATTATAGATAGAAAAGGAAAAAACTATACATAGATAACTCAATAAGAGGTAAAATAGATACATAAAGGAATAGATAAACAGAGAGGTGCATGAATAATCAAATAAATGCATGGATAGAGAAAATAACAAATAGATAAACAAATACATAGATATTCCAAAGGTAATATATAAAAAAAACAACAAATAGATAGATAAATGAATGAATACTATTTTGAATTGATAAATAAACAAACAAGTAAATAAGTAAAATAAAACAAAAGTAAAACAAACAAACAAATAACAAAATAGATAAATAAATAACAGATAAAACAAACAAAAGATAAATGAACAAAAAAAACTCATAAACAAAAACAGACAAACAAACTTAAACTCAAAACAGACAAACAAACTTATACCTCAAAACACAACAAAAAAACAACACCAAAGACGAGGACCCAGTCACCCACCCTGTGCGTACGGGCCAGCAGGTCCGTGACCACGTCCCCCGGGGCAATCTGCAGCGCCGAGATCCTGACGGAGAAGCGGCCCCTGTGTTGGCCCTGTGGTCTTCGAGAGGCCTTGTAGAGCCACCACACCGCAGAAGGCATCACTCCGAGGCTATGCGAGGTTTCTCCGCCGCCCAGCATCGTGTAGCTCTGGCCTGGGGTGGAAGAGGGAGGGTTCGTGTTAGTTGGGGTGTTGGGTGTGGGTGTGTGTGGGGGAGGGGGTGGGAGCCATGGGGGGGGAAGGGTGGGGGGTTGGGGCCGGGGAAATGGGGTGGAGGGGGGGGAGGTGATTGTGTGATGTTTGTGAGGGAAAGGGTGTGGGGTGGGTTTAGGCACGGGGTGGGAGGGGGAGATAAGGGGATGGGGGTAGGGGTAGGGGATGATGGTGTGATGTTTGTGGTATTTGATGTTTGGGATTATGAGTTTATTCTGTGATTTATCTTATATTGTGACTTATTTTGTGATTGTGATGTAAAATTTATTCTTTATGATTATAATGACTTTTTATATCAAAATGATGAGTTTATTTTGTGACTGTAATGACTGCAATTATGATGATGAATTTATTTTGTAAGTGTGATGATGACCTTATTTTGTAATTATGATGACATATCTATTTTTTAATCATGTTGAAGAATGATACATTTGCTAATTTTGCAATTATGAAGAAAAAATAGATATTCTGTTATTTTGTAGTTATGACAAATTAAATATTTTGCAATTCTGTACTGATGATGAATTAAATATTTTTGTAATTTCATAATTTCATAACGGATTATGTATTTGTAATTAAGATGATGGGGTGGAATGTCTGTTTGTTGGGGAGTGTAGGTATGTTTACGATTGTAAAGCGGTTAAAAGTAATTTAGTGTTTCTAAAGGTTTTCTTACATATACAAAAGTGAGGGTTTATCTAATACACATGTCTATTTTCACATACCGCTTATAGATGAGTATGAAGATATAAGATAGATAGATATATGAAATATATGCAAGTATAGTAGATATATATAAGACAGATAGGTAGATAGATATAATATATCTATGTATATACAAGATAGATAGATAGATATAAAATAGATATATGGATAGATATACGATAGATGGATGAATAGACAGACATATAGATAAATAAATAGATAGATAGAAGAGCAGACAGACAGACAGACAGATAGTCAGTCATACAAACAAACATTCAGACGAAGAAAAAAAATAGACAAACAAACAATAAGACCACCAGACACAACAAACAAACAAACAAACAAACACACAAACAAAGAAAAAAAGGGAGAGACACAGACACACCAACAGACACTAAGCGCACCCAGACACAAGCAAAGCCATCGATGTCCAGGCAGGTTGGATAGACACACTGTGACTGGGACGAAGACTTGGCTATTAAGACCCAGACACTCTATTAAGGAGAAATCTTGGAATTTCCTCTTGACACATCTGTTCTTGGAGACTTCGTTGTTAGGGATAAGGAGGTGTCTATCAGCGGAGGAGAGAGAGGGATAGGGAGGAAGTTGGAGAGAGAGGGATAGGAAGGAAGTTGGAGAGACAGGGAAAGAGAAAGGGGAAGAGAGAGAGAAGAGAGGGGATAGGAAAGAGAGAGGGAGAGGGAAAGAGAGGGGAGAGGAAGGAGAGAGAGAGAGGATAGGGAGGAGAAGAGAGGGATAGGGAGGAAGTTGGAGAGACAGGAAGAGAGAAAGGGAAAGAGAAGGGATAAGGAGAGAGACAGGGAGAGAAAGGGGGGGAGAGAGATAGGGAGGAAGTTGAGAGACAGGGAGAAAGGGGGGAGAGAGAGAGGGATAGGAGGAAGTTGAAGAGAGAGGGATAGGAGGAAGTTGGAAAGAGAGGGAAAGAGAAAGGGGGGGGATAGGAAGGAAGTTGGAGAGACGGAGTGAGAAAGGGAAGGAGAGAGAGAGACAGGAAGGGAGTTGGAGAGACAGGGAGTGAGAAAGGGGAGGAAAGAAATAGAGATAGGAAGGAAGTTGGATAGACAGGAAGAGAGAAAAGGGAGGAGAGAGAGAGGAGGAATGAGAGAAAGGGAGAAGAGGAGGGAGGAAGAGAGAGATGAGGTGATGGTTTTGAAGCTAATTCTATAATTTTCTAGTGCTCTCTCTCTCTCTCTCTCTCTCTCTCTCTCTCTCTCTCCTCTCTCTCTCTCCTCCTCTCTCTCTCTCTCTCTCTCTCTCTCTCTCTCTCTCTCTCTCTCTCTCTCTCTCTCTGTCTGTGTGTGTGTTTGTCTGTGCGCGCGCGTGTGTATGTATATCTGTCTATTTACCTGTCTATTTTAAAACAGTTATGACACTTTCCTATGAACTTTTAATTAAGACTCTGAATAACTTTCCTCCAAATTTCTGTCTGAAGAATCTCTCCCATAAAAAACATAACATGAATTCAAGCTCGCTTAAAGAAAGAAAAAAAAAGAGAGAGAAATAGAAAGAATAAATTAAAGTAAGCAAAAAAAGAAAGAATAAATGAAAGTAAGCAAAAAAGAAAGAATAAATGGAAGTAATAAAAAAAGAAAGAATAAATGAAAGTAAGCAAAAAGAAAAACAAAAAAGAAAGACAGAATGAAACAAAATGATATGGAAAAGAAGAATAAGAAAAAACAAAGATCGAATGAATGAAGTTAAGAAAAAAGGAAGAAAGAAAAAGGAAGTTAACAAAATGAGATAAAAAAATAGAAAAAAAGTTAGAAAGAATAAAGTTACGAAAGAGAAAAAGAAAGAAACTAACAAAATTAGATGGAAAAGAAAAAAAATAAGAAAAACAGAGATAGAAAGAATGAAGTTACGAAAGAGAGAAAGAAAGAAAGAAAAAGAGAACTAACAAAATGAAATGGAAAAGGAAAGAAAAGAAACAAAGATAGAAAAAAAGATAATGTCAAGAAAAAAAAAAAGAAAGAGAGAAAAAGAAAATTATGAAAATCATCTTACACTTCTCATGTTTGCAATATTCCCACGCTGTCAAGGACCCTGAATTCTAACAAGTGCAAGGGTAATTATGTGTCTGTCTGTCATGCGTGTTGAAGGAGGACAGGGGGGTGGTGTGGGGTGGGATGGGGGGAGGGGTACTTCTCGTATCGGTGTTTTTCCTTGATTTGTTTTTATCCATTTATTATTGTTTTTATTTGTTTTATTGTTTTGATTGATTGATCTATCCAAATCCCTTATGTATCTGTTGATATAAGTACATTGTCGTTTGAGTTACCTTATTTTTTCTTTTAGATCTTAATTGCTCAAATGTCTTTACTATACACACATACACGCACCACTACAATACACACACACCACACACCCATACACACACACCACACCACCACACACACAGACGAGATTTGGATAGAGTTAGAGACGAAGAGGAGGATACGAGAGAGCAAGATGAGAGAGAGATGAGAGGAGGGAGGAGGGGAGGGAATGACGACGAGAGACCCGAGAGAGAGTAGAGATTAAAGAAGAGAGAGAGAGAAGAGGAACCCGGGAGAGAGAGGAAGAGAGGGAGAGAGGGAAAAGGAGAGAGGGGGAGAAGAAAGAGTAGAGAGAGAGAGGACAGAGATAGATAGAGAGAGAGAGAAATAGAGAGAATGAAGAGAGAGATAATGAGGAGAAGAATGAAGAGAGAGAGAGAGAGAGAGAGAGAGAGAGAGAGAAAGAAGAGAGAGAGAGAGAGAGAGAGGAGAGAGCGGAGAGAGAGAGAGAGAGAGAGAGAGAATGAGAGAGAGAGAGAGAGAGAGAGAAGAGAGAGAGAGAGAGAGAGAGAGAGAGAGAGAGAGAGAGAGAGAGAGAAGAGAGAGAGAGAGAGAGAGAGAGAGAGAGAGAGAGAGAGAGAGAGAGAGAGAGAGAGAGAGAAGAGAGAGAGAGAGAGAGAGAGAGAGAAGAGAGAGAGAGAGAGAGAGAGAAAATAGAGAGAGAGAGAATAAGAGAGAGAAAGAGAGAATGAAAGAGAAAGCAAGAAGAAGAAGGAGGGTAAAGAGAACAGAAGAGGGGAGACAAATGAGGAAGGAAGATGAGGGGGGGGGAGTGGCGTGAGGGACAGAGGGGAGGGGTGGGGGGTCACTGAATGACACCCTAGAAACTTAGCTTGAAAAAGTTACGAGGGACATGAGGACCCTGAGTGTGCAAAGTTATCCCTCAGGGTCGGTGCCCCCCCCCCCCTCTTCCCCCTCCTCCTCTCTTATCCTTCCCGTCTCGCCTCCCACCCTTGATGTATTTACTCCTCCTTCTTCCTCATTGTCTTTGCTTCCTAATTCCTATTTATTTCCCCCTCTTCCCTTCCTCCTCTCGCTTTATTTTTAGTTTCCTTCTTCCTCATCCTCCCACCCCCTTCCCTCTTCCATTCGCCTTATATTCTTAATCTTCTTCCTCATACCCCCCTTTGACCCCCCAAGTCTTCCATCTTTCCTTCTTCCTTCCATCCCAAACCCCTCCCCTCCCATTACTTCCTTTACCCCCCCCCTCCCCTACTCCTTCTCCCCCCTCCTTAATTGCTCTTCCTCCTTCCCCCTCCCCCCTCCCCTACCCGGCCTCTATAAACCCCCTCCCACGCCCAGCTTGTCCTCTTGAAATCCTCTTAAATCCCTTGGCACGGACCCTCCCCCCCCCCCTCCTCCCCCCCTCAAAAGGACCCCCAAAGGACCCTGCAGGATACCACGTAGGAGTTCCTTCTCGTACTCCTAAGGAAGCGCAGTGACTAAAAGGATGAAGGATGATTGGCATGCGCTGAGACAGGGAAGCGGGAGGGGGTGGGGTGGAGAGTGAAGGAGAAGGAAGAAGGAGAGGAGAGAAGGGAATAGGTGGGATAGGAAGAAAAGAAGCGGGAGGAAGAAGGTGAGGAGGAAGAGAAATATATAAGAGGAAGAATAAAGAGAAAAAGAGAAGGGGAGGAGATAGGGAATAGAAGGGATAGAAAAAAACGGAGAGGAAGGAAGAGGAAGAAGAAAAGAGGAAGCGGAATAGGGGGAAAGAAGAAGAAGGGATGAAAGACGAGGAATGCGGGAGAGGGTAGAAGAGAAAAGGAGGAGGATGGGCGTAAAGGAGGAGAGGAAAAGAGAAGAGTAGACAAAAAGAAGAAGAAGGCGGAAGAGGATGAAGAATAGGAAAAAAGAGAAGAATTATTAGATCGTCAGAGAGCAAAGTTAAAATGAAGGAAGGGAAGAAAGGAGATGGAAGACAGGAAGAAAGATATGAAAGAGATAGAAAAAAAGAAGAGGTTAATAAGAAAGAGGAGGTGAAAGGAAAAGAAAAGAGTGAAAATGAGACAGAAGTTGAAGAAGGAGAAAGTAGAGAGAAGAGAGGAAATGAAAGGAGAAGAAGACTAGTCGTTGAGGATGAAAGAAAATGTAAAAAGAAAAGAAAAGAAAAGGAGGAAATGGCTTCCATGTGGAAGAATATGTTGATGGAAGGCAAGAGTTTGGCCGGAAGAAGAAAGAGGGTGGGGGTGGGGTGGAGGCGGGGGAGGTGGTGAGCAACATTTGTGAAGGGAAGAAAACTGGAAAATGCACTGGGGTTTTACACATATACTCGAAAATAAAACATGTTTACATATATGCACACAACACACACACACACACAACACAAACACACAACACACACAATGCACACACCGCACTCACTAAACACACACCACACACACACCACATTACACTCCACACCAAACACAACATTACACACTCCCATACAAACACAACACATACACACAACACACACAACACACACACAGTCACATATACACTCACCAACACACACACACACCATCACTCACACACTAAAACCACAAACAACACGCACACACTCCTCAAACACACACGCGGCACCTGCATACGGTATACACACACATATTTCTCTTCCACTTACGCATAACCCAACCCACACAGACTACATCCCACATTCCTCACCTATTACCACCTACAACCTCCCTAACCCAAACACACACACACACCACACCTCATACATATCCACACGCCACACACATACACCACACAGCATCCCTCCCTCCCACACACAACTTCACACCGCACATCCCTCCTACACACCCACACACCCTCCCCGCACAACACTCACCTCACCATCCCCCACACGCCACATCCACACACACCACTCCTGCCATCCCACATCCCCCACTGCACATCACGACACACATCTACCGTCCGCCAACACCACCCACTCCTCCCCCACATCCAACACACAACCCACTCCTTCCCCATACCACACATACCACTCCCTCCCCCCACACCCCCACCACTCACTTCCTCCCACTCCTACCCACCCACCTCCACACACGCACCATCCCCACCCTCACACCGCCCACTCCCCTCGCCACCACACACATCCACACCACACCCACATCTCCACCAACACACTCCCACCCTCCCTCCCTCCCCCCACACCACCTCACAACCCACCCACTCCCTCCCCACACACCACACGCCCACACTAGACCTAGGTTGGGTTGGCGCGAAGCTGAACACGGCCGGCCGTCAGCCCCTCGGAGAAAGCGCAACGATGACGTCAGTTAGGCAGCAGAACATTTGGTCTGGGGAAGGATATTAATAATGATCTGATGATTCGTTTGAAAAGAAAAATGAAGGAAGGAAAAGATGAGAGAAGAGAGAGAAGAAATAAGAGAGGAGATGGAAGAAGAGGAGAAGAAGGAGGGAGGAGGAGAGAAGAAGAAGAAGAAGATATTGATAAAAAAAATATATATTATTTCAGTTCCGGGTGGAAATGGTGATGTGGGGTTATGATGATTCGGTTTGTAGAAAAAAAAAGAGGGAAGAAGAGAAGAGGAGAAGAGAAGAGAGGAGGAGAGGAGGAAAGAAGGAGAAGGAGGAGAAGAAGAAGAAGGAGAGGAGGAGGAGAAGAGAAGAAGGAGAAGAAGAAGAAGAAGGAGAAGAAGAAGAAGTAAGAAGAAAAGAAGAAGAGGAAGAGGAGGGGGAGGGGAGGAAGGAGGAGAAGAAAGAGAAGAAGATAAGAAAAGAAATATGATGATATCAATATAGTTTAAATAGTAGTTGAAGATAACAAACAACAATACTAACAATAATAAGATACCAAGTAATAACAATAATAACGATACAACAACAGTTACTAATTATAAATGATAATCAATATAAGCAATAAGAACAACATAACAACAACAATAACTATAGTAATAGTAATGTCAAGGAACAAGCACACAATAACACCGCACCCCACACCCACTACACACACACGCATGCTTGATAAGATTAATATTCTATTACGATTATCATTCCTGATTCCGAGACACTCCATTCCCGTGCATCTCGGGAGACAAACATTTTCTTTCGGAAATTCCAAACTTTTAATTAAAAATGGCGGACAAGACACGACAAACAAGAGAAGTCCTAAAAATGATTGTTTTGTCAACAAGGGTCAGATAAATCAATTTATATCATCTTTTTCCTTGAATTGTTTTCTGTTTCTTTTTGAGATGCGAGAGAGGAGAGAGAGAAGAGAGAGGAGAGAGAGAGAGAGAGAGAGAGAGAGAGAGAGAGAGAGAGAGAGAGAGGGAGGGAGGGAGGGAAGGGAGAGAGAGAGAGAGAGAGAGGAGAGAGAGAGAGAGAGAGAGGAGAGAGGAGAGGGAGGGAGGAGGGAGGGAGAGAGAGAGAGAGAGAGAGGAGAGAGAGAGAGAGAGAGAGAGAGAGAGAGAGGAAGGGAGGGAGGGAGGGATGGGAGGGAGAGAGAGAGAGAGAGAGGAGAGAGAGAGAGAGGAGAGAGAGGAGGGAGGGAGGGAGGGAAGGAGGGAGGGGAGAGAGAGAGAGAGAGAGAGAGAGATTTATAGGAGAGCGAGAGACAGTACCTCTGTGACTACGCAGGGAAGGGAGGGCGAGAGGGTGTGTGTATATATGGGAGCAGAGTATGTGTATGAAGTAGGGTCGCTACTCAGAGAGAAAGACGTCAGAACCGATAGAGCGAGCGGCAGAGAGAGAGAGAGAGAGAGAGGGGAGGGAGGGAGGGAGGAGAAGAGAGAGAGGAGAGAGCAGAGGAGAGAGCAGAGAGAAGAGAGACTGGAGATGCGAGAGAGAGAGTCGGCTGTCATAGGCAGGGCTGATTTGAGCGAGTGGCATGCACGCGTTCCCAATCGGCGAGCAGGGAGAGAGGGAGGGGCTTGGAGGGGGAGAGGCGTAGGGAAGTAAGACGCGGAGAGGAGATAGGAGAGAGAGGTCGATCGGAGAGTAGAGAGGGGAAGAGAGACGAGGATAGGAAATAAGATATGACAGAGTAAGAGAGAGAGAGAAAAAAGACAGAGGATGAGATAGATAGGATAGACACTAGAAAGACTGCCGAGGAGAGAAGATGGGGGGGGATGAACAGATAGATAGTATAGATAAGATAGGTATAGAATAGAGAGGAGAGAAGACGGAGGATGACGCAGAGAAAGAGAAAGCGGTCACATATCGGGAAGTATCAGCGGAAAGAATCGCGGGCGCTTACCTATAGAGGACAAGCAAGAAAGAAAACAGTACAAGATATTCCAAACGGCCAACGGAATCCCCACTGAAAACTTGAAGATTGCTGTCCTCCCTCAGCTGATCTAAGAGTCCCCTACGTGTAAGATGACGTTCACAAAGATCTCAGACGAGGGAACAAGGGGAGTGAGAGAAGGAAGGAGGATTAGCGGAGGAAGGGAAGATAGCGGAGAAGAAAAGGAAGAGAGGATAAAGGGAGTGAGAGAGGGAAGGAGGGTAGGGTAAGAAGGGAAGGATAGCGGATAAAGAAAAGGAAGAGAGGAATAAAAAAGGAAAGTTTTGGAGAGAGGGAAGAGGATAGGGGTAGGAGGGAAAGGATAGCGGAAAGAAGAAAAGGAAGAGAGGAATAAAAAGGGAAGTGAGAAGAGGGAAGGAGGATAGGGTAAGAGGGAAAGATATAGCGGAAAAGAAAGGAAGAGAGGAATATAAAGGGAGTGAGGAGGGGAAAGGAGGAAGAGGGTAAGAAGGGAAGGCATAGCCGGAAGAAGTAAAGGAGGAGAGAATAAAAAGGGAGTGAGAAGAGGGAAGGAGGATAGGGATAAGAGGGAAGGATAAGCGGAAGAAGAAAGGAGAAGAGGAATAGAAAAGGGAGTGAGAGAAGGGAAGGGGGTAGGGAAAGGAGGGAAGGATAACGTGGAGAAAAGAAAAGGAGAGAGGAATAAAAGGGAGTGAGAAGAGGGAAGGAGGAATAGGCGGAGAGGGAAGGATAGCGGAAGAAATGAAAGGAAAGAGAGGGAATAAAAGGGAGTGAGAGAGGGAAGGATGATTAGCGGAGGAGGGAAGGATAGTGGAACGAAGAAGGAGAGAGAAGAAAAAAAAAAAAAAGGAAAGGAGAGGTAAATATAGAAAAAAAGAGAGAAACGAGGTGGGAGGGGAAGGGAAAAGAGTTGAGGGAGGGGGGAGTTGGACGAAAGGTGAGGGGGGGGGAGAAGAAAAGAGCGGGCGGAGGAGGCGCGGACGCCTGGGGCGGCGTTGGGGAAATTGTGAAGGGAGATGTGCGGGAGATGAGAGTTGAAGGGGCAGGAGGAATAACAAGCTTGGAATTAGGGGAAAAGCTAGTATAGAGAGCGGAAATTGGTGAGAGTTTAGGGATGGTGGTGAGAAGAAAATGGTTAAAGGGGTGAG
>NW_020872956.1:470929-477615 GCF_003789085.1 Penaeus vannamei | reverse complement strand
TCATCGACCCTCCTCCCCTCCATCCCCAACCCCAATTCCCCCCCTCCCCTCCGTCGACAACCCCTTCCCCCCATCCCCAATTGCCCCTCCAATCCCCCCAAACCAAAACCTCAAATCGAACCTGCGCGATCCTCATGAGTGTAGATTCCGTCAAAGGCAAAACATCTTGGGGGCGGCGACTCCCGACCCGAGACTTTCAGAAGGCCCGAATTGGGGGCAGCACAGAAGACCCCGGGGTCAAATAAGGTCACCCCGTCTTTCTTGGGGGGTCAACCACTCAACACCTTGGAAGACTGGTTCACTTCAGCTGAGGGGGAGACACGTAAGAGGACTTTGACCTGGAAAGAGAGGAAAGGAGATTAGGATTTTATTATTTATTATGGTTAGATTGAGAATTAGATATTTATATAGATGAGATTATTTATTATAGTTTGATGAGATTAGGTTGGCTTGTTGCGTTATGGTTTGGGTTTATTTATATCTTGTTTATTTGTATTGTTATTATTCATTATCATTTTAGTAATATCATTCTTATCATTATCGTCATTGTTTTTTATGTATTATCTGTTATTGTTATTCATATGTTTATTATCATTGTTATTATATCATTATTGTTATTTATCATTATTTATTTCATTGTTATCATTATTGTTACTATCATTGCTTTTACTATCATCATTATTATCAATAATGATAATTGCCATTAATGATGTTATCATTAGTGATTATAGTATTATCCTCATCATTCTATTTGCTATCTTTCTTATATATCTTTTGTTCTTAATACTATTATCATTATCATTATCTTTACTATTATTATCACCATTCTTATCATTATTAGTGGTAGTAGTAGAAGTAGTAATGTTGTTATCATTACCATCATTGCCATTATCATTAACATGACTATCAATTTCATTATCATTATCATCATCATTATTATCATTGTTACCGTTATCACCATAATAACAATCACCATCATTATAATCATTACTAACAATATTATCATTACCATCATCATTATTATCATCATTCCTGTTTCTCTTATTCTGCGTCATCATTGTTAGCATTTATCCCCTATTCCCCCTCTTCATCCGATCCGTTTATTCATCATCGCCATCGCTTTCGCCCTTAGCCAAATGGACAGCGCAGAATATGTTTGAGTTTCCCCTCTGATGTGCATCTTTTCCCACTCTCCTGTTTTGTTTTGGAAAAGATTTGCTTTGCCTATTGTCTCTCGCGTGGAAGTTTTTAACGCCTTATAATCCCTGGTAAATATTGCAGCATTTCCTTTAGCGTTTCCCAAAAGTTCCATTGCCTTTGGTCGTGGATTGCGCAGATATTGCAAATCAAAGACAGGGAATGTTTAGTGCAGTCTAACTGGCGGTTCTCAGGCAGTGAAAGGGCAATAGAAAGTGATATATAGAATGATATTGTCCTGAAATAACGTTATTGTATAAAGAAATACTAAGCGTACTTTGAGGCAAATAGGGTTTTATGATATTAAGTGGCAGAGATATTCAGAGACTTTCTTTCTCTTTCTATTTTCTTTGTGATTATCGAGGTAGATTTCGTGTGATCATTCAAGGTAGGTAAATAGTCCACTTTCACGTCTAATTAAGTATTGATTGCAATTGAAAGTATCAAAGGAAAGAAAAGAAAGCCGAAAAAGCAAAAACAAAGAAGCACAAGAATATTAAATCCTAAGAAAATGTGTTTGTTATGTATTTACGTACTTCAGAAAAAAAACGATAATGTGTTATTCCTGAGATTATATATTCGTCATGTATCACTACCAAAAAAGACAAAAAAAAAATATATTCCTTTCTCCTGATTTCAACATCGCGTCGCAACACTAGTCATCAAAGTAACAACATTTCTTCGCAATGTGAGGCAATATTGCATACGTCCTCGCTGCACTGTATCGCGAATTAAATTGATTCCGTTAGTTGTGTCCCCAAGGCTTCGATTCGAGTGGAAAGGATCGAGTTCAGTTTCCCACTTCTTGTTTATTCCATTCATAGAGATTCTGGCTCGTGGGGCTGGCGGTGGATGAAAGGCAAATCACATGTTACTAAATCAGGAGAGTATGTTGTATAATTTTTTGCTTTTCTAATTGATAATATGATTAATGGTCTTTATTTCTTTTATGTTTATATATGTATATATATACATACACACTAATACACACATACATACACATACACACACACACACACACACACACACACACACACACACACACACACACACACACACACACACACACACACACACACAACACACACACACACACACCACACACACACACACAACACACACACACACACACACACACACACAACACACACACACACATACGCACGTATATAAACATTCATAGAAGACAGACAGTACCCATAATGCTCAGAATCAAAACAAATATAATTTTGAATTTAAAAGCTGTTGATAAGAAAGAAAAAGAAAGAAAGAAAAAAATCAACTGAAACTATAACAAAGCGCCTTTTCCACGAAGGTTTCAACAAATAGGAAAAGACGAAAATAAAAGAAAATCATTCTCCTTGTCTCCTCGTCATGCTAAACCGATATATATTGTATCTATATAAACTCCTCGATAAAGTCTTTGACAACAGCTTTGATTCCGAATTCTGTGCCAACAACAAGACCTAAAAAAAAAAAAAAAACTCTATCACAAGACCTTAAAAAAATAACTCTATCACCCCAATCCTTCGCTCGTATGTTGTTACTTGCGAATTTCTTGTTCACAACTGCAAATATCCCACACTGTCGGTTTTGCATATCGTAAGTTTGTTTTGATATTTATGCAAATCTCTCGCGTGCTGCCTTTATGCCGTCGTATATTTTGGCGAACGTTCGAATATCTGCGTCTGCGTTCTTTCTTCCGCGAAATTTTATCGCCTTGAAAGTTGTCATCTTAACGATATGCAAAATAAGATAGGCCAATAATAATAATAAAAATAAGACAGGCCAATAGGAGGCCACGAGAATGCGTAATTCGTCTCAACGCGTGCACGTCAGCATGTCATTGTCACCGAGAACAAATATGAGATGATGTGATATTTATGAAAGGGATTGGGGGTGAGTGAGGCGTCAGAGGGTGATTATTAGTCGCAGTAATTAGCCTTCCTCATAAATCAACCCGCTAATTGCCTTTTCAATACCCGTCTTTCCGCGCTCACTTGAGGTAAGTTCGCCGTTTTCTTTAGCCCTCGGACTTTCCCACAAAAGGGGAGGCTATTTCATTTTTTCCCTCTCTGCTATTTACTCTCTTTCCACCCCTTTCCTCAAGACTCGAGGGGGAAATTCATTTCCCCTCAAGATGATGTTCGAGGGGAGATGTTAGGGAGGCTATCATCTCTGTCTCCCTTCCTCTTTCCTCTTCGCCCCCCCTCTCTCTCTCTCATCTTTCTCTCTCTCTCTTCTTTTCTCTCTCCTCTCTCTCTCTCTCACTCATCTCTCTCTCTCTCTCTCTCTCTCTCTCTCTCTCTCTCTCTCCTCTCTCTCTCTTCTCTCTCTCTCTCTCGTTCTCTCTTCTTCTCTCTCTCTCTCTCTCACATCTCTTCTCTCTCTCTCCTTCTCTCTCTCCTCTTCTCTCTCTCTCCTCTCTCTCTCTCTCTCTCTCTCTCTCTCTCTCTCTCTCTCTCTCTCTCTTCTCCTCTCTCTCTCACTCCTCTCTCTCTTCTCTCTCTCTCTCTCTCTCTCTCTTCTCTCTCTTCTCTCTCTCTCTCTCTCTCTCTCTCTCTCTCTCTCTCTCGCTTTCACTTAAGATACATTGAGGTGTCATCGCACTAACCATCCCTCTCCCCCTTTCCCCTCATTCGCTCAAGAGGGGAGAAGTCTTCCTCTCGTCCCCTTGGAGCACCTGAGGACAGATAAACACCTCTAAATTTTCCACATTAAGCGGCCTACACCTTCCCCTTTCCTTTCCCTCTCTCCCCCCCCCCATCACTCTCCCTCCCTCCCCACCCCCTTTCCCCTATTAGCTCACTACCAGCGAAAAAAAGGGGAAGGAAAAGGAAAAATTAAATGGTTCTCATCCTTTACCTTCCCTTCTCTTGGCTTCTGTTTCTTTTTTTTTTTTTACGAAAAGAGGGGAAAGGAGGGGAAAGAATGTCTTATCTCGTGGTATGATTTTATCTTCCATTGCTTCTATTTCAGTATCGGCCTGATGGGAGGTGGGGAAAGGGTGTGGTGTGTGTGCTTGTGGGGGAGGAAAGAGGGGAGGAAAGGTGGAAGATGGGGAAAAGGAGAGGGGTGCGGGGGGGCGCCAACTAATCATTCTTTCATATTAACTAGCATCTTCGCCTTTCCTCCTCTCCTCCCTCCCTCCTTCATTCGTCCCATCCCTCCCCTCCCTGTACCTCCTCCCGCTCTCTCCTCCCCTCTACCTCCGCACCCCTCCCCCTCCTCCCTCCCATCCTCTCATCTCCCCTCTCCCTCCTCCCACCCCTCCCTGTCTCCTCCTCCCAATCTCCCTCTCCCTCTCCCCCCCTCCCCCTCCCCCTTCCCTCCCTCCCTCCCCTCTTACCCCCCCCCCTTTCCCCTCTCCAGCAAGATGTATGACGCGTCCGAGCCAACAAATAGCCTTTCCCCTCACCTCCTCGACCCCTCAGCGTCACATTCAGTTAATCATGGGGAGCAATTCTCGCCTCATAAATCATAGGTCGTTCTGCCCCGCCCGGGTCACTCGTCGGCCGGCCCTCCGCGTTATGGGGGGCGGGGGGGGGGGGATGGGGAGAGAGGTCAGACGCGAGAGGGGGAAAAAAGGGGAGAAGGAAGGGGGTTTTGGGTAGGGGAAGGTTTCTGGTGATTGGGGAAAGGGTAGTGGATCTAAATGGGTTGGTGACAGGGTAGTGACAGGGTTGGTTGGAAGATGAGGGAAAAGAGGAGGGGTTTGTAGTGAGGGGAAAGATGGGGAAAATATAGAGGGAAGGATGGAAGGGAAAGATGAAATACTTAAAGGGGAAAGGGAGGAAGACGTAAGATTAAGGTGAGAAAAGACAGAGAGAATGACCAGGTGGGGGAAAAACGAAGAAAACGATCCTAAAATGAGGGGAATAGGACAGGTGGCTACGAGGGGAGAAAATGAGGAGGGGCGGGGAAGATATCACACCTATGGATCATGCAAGACTGATTAAAAGGAAGACAGTGAGAATGAGGGGGAAAGGGAAGGTGGAAACAAATGGAGAAATGGGAAAGGGGAGGGGGTGGGGCTATAGGTGGGAGGGAGAGGGGTGGGGGAGGAGAGGGGAGGAGCCAGAGACAGTAGAATACACACACTGATGATTCCGTGTTGCTTCCCCCTGTGATGAATGATGAATCAGGGAGCACAGGCGATGGATACATATATTGGGTTTGTGGAGACAGAGACAAATAGAGAATCATTGATAGATCGAAAGGGAGAAATATACCTAGATAGTTAGGTGGAAAGATCGGGATATACAAAGATAGATAGATAGATGATGCATTTAAGCACGCAGAAACACTAACACACACACATACATGCATCAGTCTATCTATCTCTCTCTCCTCTCTCTCTTCTCTCTCTCTCTCTCTCTCTCTCTCTCTCTCTCTCTCTCTCTCTCTCTCTCTCTCTCTCTCTCTCTCTCTCTCTCTCTCTCCTCCTCTCTCTGTCTTCTCTTCTCTCTCTCTCTCTATATATATATATATATATATATATATATATATATAATATATATATATATATATATATATATATATATATATATATATATATATTATATATATATATATATATATATATATATCGACACACACATCTCTCTCTCTCTCTCTCTCTCAGTGTTTATCTATCTATCTATCTATCCAAATATCTATTACTCCTTTCCTTTAATTTCTCTTTCTCTTCCCATCCTCCCAGCACGTTGTTTGTGACCATTTACTTATGTTTTTCTCCTTCGGAAAATGGAATCACAAAACCCTGGACAGCGTCTCAAGGGCCAGCAGGTACGTGACTGTTTTCCTGCAAGAAAATGTTTGTTGTTATGTTTGGGTGTGTGGAAGTGTGTGGGCGTGTTTTCTGTTTATCCATTTTTTTCTTATTCTATTTTTCCTATTGCGTGTGTTTAGAAAAAATAAACTTTTACTTTTGTGTGTCTTTTTTGCGGGAAAGAATAAGTAACATATGTAGGAAAAACGAAAGAATGTGTAGAGATGTTATTTTTTGTTGTAATTATTAGGAAAAAAATCTTTTACTTTTGTGTGTCTCTTAACGGGAAAGAAATAAGCAGCAATGTGTGGGAAATAACGAAAGAATGTGTGGAGATGTTATTTTCTTATTGTAATTGTTCATTTCTTATTGGTTGGTTAACTGAAGAGACGTTAAGATGAATATGACAACAAGGACAAAGACAAAGATAAGGAAATAAGAGAGGGGATTTCGCTTGCTTTCACTAATTTGCTTTCTCCGATTACTTGTCTTTTACTTCCTTCCCCTCTTTTTCAGACTTTCACCCTCCCTCTCTTCCCTCTTCCTTTTCCTCTCGCTTTCCTCCACCTTTCTTCCCTGTCCTTCCATTATTCCTTCCTTTGCTTTTACCCACTCCCTGACCTATGCAATCCCGGACCACAAACCTTACCCCCATATTCGTATCTACTCCCTCCCCCCTTAGTCTTCTATCCCTCACCCCTCCCCTTTTTCCCTCTCT
>NW_020872956.1:458429-463429 GCF_003789085.1 Penaeus vannamei | reverse complement strand
CCACTCCCCCCTCCCCCCATCTCCCTCCCCCTCCCTTTTCCTTACCCCTCCAGTATTCATCCTCTCCCCCTCCCCCTCCCTTTTTCCTTACCTCCTCCCTTAGTCCCCATCCTCTCCCCTCCCTTTTTCCTTACCCCCTCCCTTAGTCCTCCATCCTCTCCCCCTCCCCCTTCCTTTCTTCTTCACCCCTCCCTTAGTCCTCCATCCTCTCCCCCCTCTCCTCCCTTTTTTTCTTATCCCTACCCTTAGTCCTCCATCATCTCCCCCTCCTCCTCTTTTCTCCCTCCCCCATTTCTCCCTTCATCACCCCACTTAAGTGCTAATACAACTTTTATGTGGGATAAACACCTCACAAGAATCAATTTAGGTGGCAAAGGAGAGTCCCCATTAGACATAGAGGGGAGGAAGGGTAGGGAGGGGAGGGTAGGGAGGGAGGGTGGGGAGGAAGGGTAGGGAGGAGGGAAAGGTAAGGGAGGGTAAGGTAGGGAGCGAGGAACGAGGAGAGTGGAGATGGGGGACGGAGAGGAGGAAAGGGTAGGGAAGTTGGGGGGAAGAAAAGGTAGGGAGGGTTAGAGTGGGTAGGAGAGTTGGGAAAAGAGGGGTAGGAGGGGGAGAGAAGGTTAGGGAAGGAGGGACGAGGGGAGAGGAGTTGGGAGGAGGGGGTTAGGGAAGGGGGGCGAGAAGGAGAAAGAGGAGGGACGAGGGGAGAGGAAAGTTTGGAGGAAGGGGGTAGGGAGGGGAGGAGAAGGTAGGGAACGAGGGACAGGGAGAGGAGCTGGGAAGGAAGGAGGGGCGGGGAGGAAAAGAGGGGAAAAATGCCAGAGTGTGATTGAGGATTGAAGAAGGAAGGTGAGGGAGGGAAAGAGGGGAGAGGATAGATTGGGTTAAGTGTTTTTCTTTCGGGAGCAGAGGAATAAAAGCAAGAGCGAGGGGATAATGGAGGTAATAAACATGACACGGAAGGATGAGAGGAGAGAAAGAGAGAGAGAGAGAGAGAGAGAGAGAGAGAGAGAGAGAGAGAAGAAGAGAGAGAGAGAGAGAGAGAGAAGAGAGAGAGGAGAGAGAGACGAGAGAGAGAGAGAGACGGAGAGAGAGAGAGAAGACAGCAGACAGACAGAGACAGGAGAGAGAGAGAGAGAGGAGACAGACAGATAGATTGATAGATCACAGATAGATAGAGATTGGGCGAGGGGAGAGAAAAGAAGTGTGATAAAGAACATGAACCCCCCCCCCCAAAAAAAAAAAAGATAAATAATGACGGATAGAAATTAAGAATGAAAGAGTGAAAAAACGGAAGGAAAGTTTAACAGAGAGAAGGACAAAAGAGACAAAAGAGGTCATGCATCCCTCCCCTCCCCACCCCCCCCCCACCTCCCACCTCACCAGATCGCCCCCAGATATCAAAGCATTCTCCTCCACTCAATCAGGTTCCTACACAGCAACATTCCCACAATAACCGAAGAAAATTTTCCCCTCTTTCACGCTCTTCCCCTCTTTCTCCTTCTCCTCTTCTCTTCCGTTTTTCCGTTTCTTTCTTTTCCTCTCTTTTCACTCTCTTTCCTTTTTTTCCTTCCTTCTCTCCTTTCCTTTCCTTTCCGTTCCTTTCCGTTTCCTCTCTCTCCTTCCATTCCTTTTCCCTTCTCTTCTTTTCCACTTCTCTTCCTTCTTCTCTTTTCCTCCCTTTCTCTCCCTTTCCTTCTTCCTCCTTTCCACTTCTCTTTTCTTTCCTTCATTCCCTCTCCTTCCCCTTTCCCTCCCCTTTCCACCCTCTTTCCATCCGTTTCCCTTCCATTACCCTTCCATCTCCTTTCCCTTCATCTCGAGGACGACTCCCTTCTCCCTTCCTCCTTCCCTTCCCCTTTCCCTTCCCTTCCCCATCACCACATCCCGCTTCCCTGAATCTCCCTCCCCTTCCCTCCACCCCCTCCACCCCATCCTTCTCTCCCCGAACCCCTAAACCCTTAACACCCCACCCCACCCCCACCCTCCTCCCCCTCCCCCCTTTACTTCCATCCCCCATCCACACTATCCGCTTCCTGAATCTCCCCTCCCCTCCCCTCCCCTCCACCCCCCATCCTTCTCTCCTCACCCCCACCCCCACCCTCCCCCACCCCCTCACCCTCCCCCCTTTCTTCCCTTCCCCCATCACACTATCCCGCTTCCCTGAATCTCCCCTTCCCCTCCCCTCCTCACCCTACCCCCATCCTTCTCTCCCCTCACCCCAAACCCTCAACACCCCACCCCCCCCCCTCACCCTCACCCCTTTCTTCCCTTTCCCCCATCACACTATCCCGCTTCCCTGAATCTCCCCTCCCCTTCCCTCCACCCTACCCCTCATCTTCTCTCCCCTCACCCCTAAAACCCTCAACACCTCCACCCCCACCCCCCTCACCCTCACCCCATGCAGACCCTCGTGAATTCAACACTTTCTCTGACCTTTGATGTTTGGTTTGTTTATGGATATCTCGGTCCAGGTGAAATCACGCCCGATCGAACTGGCCTGTTGGAGGGGAGGAGGGGGGGGAGGAGGGAGGAGGAGGAGGAGGAGGAGGAGGAGGAGGAGGAGGAGGAGGAGGGGGATGGGGAGGAGAGAGAGAGAGGAGGAGGAGGGGAGGAGGAGCAGGAGGAGGAGGAGGAGAGGAGGGAGGAGTGAGAAGAGGAGGAGGAGGAGGAAAGGGTGGAAATGGCCGGAAGGGGCAAGCAGGAGGAGGAGGGGAGGAGGAGGAGAAGGAGAAGGAGGATAAGGTGGCGAGAGGCCCGACGGGCGCGGAACGAGGAGGGCGAAGGAGGAGCGAAGGAAGCAGGAGCAACGAACCTGTGGCTGAGAGAGCGAGGAGATGGAGAAGGTTAAAGGAGGGGTTGGAGCGAGGAGGGAAAACGAGGTAGAAAGGAGGAAAGGAAGAAAAGAGGCAGGAGGAAGAAGAAAAGGAAGAGGAGGATATGGAGGAGATAAGAAACACGAAGGAGGTGGAGCGAAGCTGAAGGCAGGAAGAAGAAGAGGAGAAGGAAGGGGATGGAAAAAGTTAGGAGGAAGAGGGAGAAGGTAAAGAGGGCGTGGGGAGGAGGAAAACGAGGAAGGTAGAAAGGAGGAGAAGGAAGAAGAGGAGAGGAGGAAGACCAAAAGGAACGAGGAGGCTTTATGGAGGCAGAAAAGCAAGACGGAGGAGGTGCGCAGGCGTGAAGTGAAAGGAGGAAGAAGCAAGAGGACCGGAGAGCAAGGGGGACTGAAATGTAGGAGGAAGAGGAGAAGGGACGAAAGGGAAGAGGAGGGGGGGGAAGGCGGTGATGCGATCTCTGAGAGAAGGAGGAGGGCGATAGCAAGAGTCATGGAGAAGATGAAGGAGAGGAAGAAGAGGAGGAGAAGAATGAGGGAGACATGTAGGAAAAGGAGAAACAAGGAGACGGAAAAGGGTGGCAAGAGTCAAGAAGACGAAGAAGAAAGAGGAGGCAGGCGAAGAAGAAGAAGAAGAGGAAGAGGGAAAGCACGTAGATATTATTTTTACACGGCTCGTGGATAGCTCTTGCCATCTGATCTATTGATTTTGACCTGTCCTTCTTTTATATTTGGTTCGAGACAATTTCTCTTTCTCTTTGTCGATTTATTAGTCTCGGAATTATCGGGTTCAGATGAGGGAAAGGAGATCTGGATAGATTTAAGGAGATATACGAAGAGATAGATAGATAGATAGATAGACATAGACAGAGAAGAGAGAGAGAGGGAGAGAGAGAGAGAGAGGAGAGAGAGAGAGAGAGAGAGAGAGAGAGAGGAGAGAGAGAGAGAGAGAGAGAAGGAGAGAGAGAGAGAGAGAGAGAGAGAGAGAGAGAGAGAGAGCGTAGAATATGAAATGTCCATTTGATTAGAAAAAAAAAGATAATTATATATAGATGACTAAAACGTGACCTATACAACTGCCCTTTCTAAAGCAATTAACTAAATGAGACAAGGGGGACAATGTACCCCAAATCCCCCCTCCTCCTCCCCCCTTCCTCCTCTCCCTCCTCCCTCCTCCTCCTTTTCTCTACCCCTTTGAAAAGCCCACTTTAATACAACTAATACAACTTTTATGTGGAATAAATACCTTGGAAAAAATCAATTTAATTGGCTAAGGTTTGGGTCAGTGTGGAAGGAGGTGGAACGAGCGGTGGGGAGGGGAAGGGAAGAGGGGGGAGGTTAAGGTTAAGGGATATAATGTGGGTAGACATGACGAATACGAGACTGAGAGAGAGAGAGAAATGGAGAGAGAGAGAGAGGAGAGAGGAGAGAGAGAGAGAGAGAGAGAGAGAGAGGATGAGGAGGAGAGAGAGAGAGAGAGAGAGAGAGAGAGAGAGAGAGAGAGAGAGAGAGAGAGAGGAGAGAAGAGAGGAGAGAGAGAGAGAGAGCAGAGAGAGAGAGAGAGAGAGAGACTGTACGATCTTTCCTATCTTTTCCTCTCCTTTGCCACTTCGTAACCCTCTTCTTCTCGTTATCTTTATCTATTTCCTTCACTTTTTTCTTTCTTCCTTAACTCCTTCCTTCCTTTCTTCCTATTTCTATTCGGTAGCCTTTCTATCTTCCTTAATTCCTTCCTACTCTATTTCCCCTGTTCTTAATTTGTTCTCTTCTTACCTTACTTCCTTTACTCTTTCTCTATTTACTTATTTTCTTTTCCTCTTCGTCTATTCCTTCCTACCCTACTTACTCTCCTTCGCAAACCTTCCTCATCCTTCCTCCCTTCCATCCTTTCACTCCTCTCATCTCTCTCCTCCACATCTTTATCTCCCCTCCTCCATCCCCCACCTTCTTCCCCCTTCCCAAAGTACAAAAAAGAAAAGAAAAGAAACAGAAAGAAAAAAAAAACTTTCTTCGTTTCAAGTAAGGCTTTTTATACCGTCGTTTCTCAAGCGTCTTAGAGAGATCCGAGCAAGCCGAAGTTGGTCCAAGTTTAATCATCAAGTGGAGAGCCAATAATAGGGACGAAGTGGTGGGGGAAGGGAGAGGGGAGGAAGGGGAGAGGGAGGGG
>NW_020872956.1:445929-450929 GCF_003789085.1 Penaeus vannamei | reverse complement strand
AATTGACTGTCAAAAAAAGAAAAAAAAAAGGGAAAAAAAAAACAGTCCGAGACACGAAAGGAAAAGAAAAATAAAGAGCATAAAAGGAATAAATAAAAAGCTAAAGAAATACAGAGAGAAGGAGAGGTCTTTCTCTGTTCCTCGAAACTCAATTTCTTTGTTCCCACTTGAGGCTACAGGTTCTGGAAATTTAATAGGCCTAAGTAGTTGGCACGAGGAGGGTGGCGGGTGGGGGGAGGAGGGATGTTTTATGGTCTTGTGTCATCCTCTTTCTCTCTCTCTCTCTCTCTCTCTCTCTCTCTCTCTCTCTCTCTCGCTCTCTCTCTCTCTCTCTCTCTCTCTCTCTCTCTCTCTCTCTCTCTCTCTCTCTCTCTCTCTCTCTCTCTCTCTCTCTCTCTCTCTCTCTTTCTCTCTCTCTCTATCTCTATCTCACTTTATACCATTTTTTTCTCCCGTATTTCTATCTTTGTACCTCTTTCTGTCTGTCAGTCTCGTTTGTGTGTGTGTGTGTCTGTCGCCCCTCCCCCTTCTCTCTTCCTTTCTCTACTCTCTTTCTTCTCCAACTATTCTCCTCCCCCTTCTCTTTTCTCTATCAAACTCAAATCTCTCACACTATGTATAAACAAACAAACAACACACAAAAAGACAGACAACATCCATACACACACAAATAGAACAGACACATCATACACACAAAACAAACACATAACAAACACATACACACAAACACAAACAAACAAACAAACACACGCACACAAACAGAAATGTAATAAAGAATATCCAAATAACCTCTCACAACAAGACCCCCCCCCTCCCCCCTCCACACCCTCCACCACTTGCACTTACTCCTGGAGTAAAACCGATCTTTTTGTATCTTTATCGTATATTCTTGCTGTTATTTACTGATCGTCTTGTTGTTTTAATCTCTTAATCTTTTTATCTCTTTATTTTTGCTTTTAGATTTCTTTTGTTGAAAAGGAATTTGAGACGAAAAGGAAATGAGAAGATTAAAAGATAGTAAGAGGGAGAGAGAAAGAGGGAGAGAAAATAAAGAGAGAGAGAGAAAAAACAAGCATTTGAACCAAATATAAAGAAAGCAGCAGAGAAAAAGAAAGAGAGAAAAGAAACAAGGGAGGAAAAACAATCCTTCTTTTTTTTCTTCCTCCTTTCTCTTTCTCGCTCTTTCTCTCTCTCTCTCTCTCTCTCTCTCTCTCTCTCTTCATTTCATTCCATTCTTCTTCTTTTTCATCCAGATCTCGGATTCTAAAGTTATTTTTATTTTCAGCTTTTATTTTGTAAAGTGGGGGAGTGGAGGAAGTCGCTTGTTCGAACAAAAACACAACAGATCATTGCAGACACTTTCTTCCCTTTTTTATAACGAATGGAGAAGGGAAGTGGAGAGATGGAAGAAGAAAGGCAAACGACAAAAGAAATGCAGAAAGGAAACAGAGAACAGAGGAGTGTTTGACTGTTTTTTTTTTTATTCTTTATTGTGAGCATTTCTTCTTCGTTTTCCTATTTCGCTTTATTTATCTTTCTTTTTTTATTCGTCTTTCGCAAACGTTTGTGATGCAGAGAGAGATAAGAGAGCTGTTGTACTTGCATAAAGGTAAACACAGCTTCTTATAGTCTGTTTTTTTCCTTCTCTGCTGCCTTTGTATCCGGTATCTGCGAAGCAATGACAACAGCAACGATAACATCAAATGGTCTTTAAGCGTTGTTGTTCTTGTTGTTTTTTGCGAGTATGCACTTTGTCCTTTTTTTTTAGATTATTTTTCTTTATTCCCTCCTTCTTCATCTTTCCACACTTCCCCCTTCATTCCCTCACTATTCCTCTCCCCCCACTTTCAGTTCCTTCCTTCCCTCCCTCTTCTCCCTCCCCCCCTTCCCTCCCTCTTTTTCTCCCCCATCCCTTCCCTCCCTTCTCTTCTCCCTTTGGCCTATTTTTTTTCTTATTTCTCTTTCATTTCTAACTCCCAGTCTTTTTTGTTTTATGTTTTCCTTATTCTATATTCCTCGTCCTTTTGCTTCTCTTATGCACCTTTTATTGTACGTCTTTCTCTTCTTCCTGATCTTTCTATCATATTTTCCTCTACTTGTCTCCTCTTTTCTTCTCTCTTCTTCTTAATTCCTGTTCTTAATTTCTCCTCCTCTCTCATCTCCTCTTTCTCTTCTTCTTCCTCTTAATTCCTCTGTTTCGCACTTCTTCTTCCGCTCTTCTTCCTTCCCCTCCTCTCTCCTCCTCTTCTTCCTCGTACTACGATTATACTACTACTCCCCCCCCCCCCCGCCCCGCCAGCTTTAAAATCTCCCCAAAAAATCGAAAACCCTTTTACCTGACCCTACTCGGGGGGGAGGGAGGAGAGGGGAGAGGGAAGAGAAGAGAGGAAAGAGGAGAGGAAGGGAAGGGGGAAGTGTGGAAAGAGAGGAAGAGGATGGAAGGAAGGGAGGGAAGGGGGTGGGGGGAGAAAAAAGGGAGGAAGAAGGAAGGGAAGGGAGGGGGGAAAGGAAGTGGAAGAAGGAAGGGGCGGAAAAAAAGGGGAAGTTGAGGAGAGGGAAGGAGGGAGAGGGGAAGTTGAGGGAGGCGAATGAAGAGGGGAGGGGTGGGGGGGGAGAAGGACCACAACTCTAAGTCATTCGAAAGCATCATCGGCGCGGCGCCTGTGTTATTAGTAAATTGGCTTCGCCTGCCTCATTCACAACTTCGTCCATTTCGAAAATTACTCCTCAGGTACGAAGAGTTTCAAAACTCCTCCTCCTCCTCCTTCCCTCCTTCCCTATTCCGCCCTCCCCTCCCTATTCTACCCTCCCCCCACCCCCCCCCACCATCATACCTAGTTCAGGACCTCGATTTTAACCCTTTTTTCTCCCCGGGTCTCCTTTTCTTCTTTTCCCTCTTTTCTTTATCATTACCCTCTTTCTCTCTCTCCCTCTTCTCTTTTTTTTTCTCGTCTCCTCTGATTTCTCTCTCTCTCTCTCTCTCTCTCTCTCTCTCTCTCTCTCTCTCTCTCTCTCTCTCTCTCTCTCTCTCTCTCTCTCTCTCTCTCTCTCTCTCTCTCTCTCTCTCTCTCTCTCTCCTCCCCCCCCCTCTCTCTCTCTCTTTACTAACTTCGACCTTCCCCATAATACCACCCTCTCCTCCCTGCCCCATAGTCACCCTTTCCTTCCCCTTACCTTTAGGCCACAATGCAGCTCCCCCCCCCCTCCCACCACTAACCCTCCCTCCACCCCATAGCCCGTGTTCTCTAGAGATGAACTTTTATAATTCTTGTTCTTTAGTGGTTCCTTTGGTCTCTTATATGTATATGTATGTATGTATATACATATACATATATATATATATATATATATATTATATTATATATATATATAATAATATATATATATATATATATATATATATATATATATGTGTGTGTGTGTGTGTGTGTGTGTGTGTGTGTGTGTGTGTGTGTGTGTGTGTGTGTGTGTGTGTGTGTGTGTGTGTGTGTGGTGTGTGTGTGTGTGTGTGTATTTAGTGATACATTTATATGTACATATGAATATACATACATAGATGTATGCAAATTAGTTATTATAGTTCGATAACAATATCATCAGTGGTGAGATGTTTTCACTACAGAACGCATTTAAACAATATCGCTGTTCAGAAATCACACACACACACACACACACACGGACACACACACACACACACAGACACACACACACACACATATATACATATTGATAGCTTACAGTAAGATAAACATATCTGTCTATAAAGCGATATATTAAATTTGAGAATCAATTCAAACAATATCATTATCTATAAACCAGATCTTACTTGCGTTGCTCTTACTTCTCCCTCTCTCCCTTTGCCTTTTCCTCTCTTTTCCTGCCTTTGAAATTTATCCTCTAAATGCATTTGCACAACATTTCATGAAACTGCATTCAAACATTAAACAGTTTAGCAAATGAGATTCATTGTTCCTGATTCAGGCTGCCTAAAACGCTCAACTTTCCACTTTCATCACAACCTCATCCAAGTTATGCACATATTGTTGCAAATCAATGTAATTATAAGATTTGCAAGAATTAGGTACAGGCAGTAGGTTTCTCCTTGCATTTCCATCTGTTGCAATTAGATGCAAGAGTGGTTATGGCGCTGCTCTGCTCTGTGTTTTTTTTCTCTCTGTTATTCGGGTAATTTGTCTATCTGTCGATCTGCCTATCTTTGCTTATCCCTTTAACTATATGTCTGTCTGTCCCCTTACCTTAAAATCTCTCTCTCTCTGTCTGTCTCTGTCTTCTCTTCTCTTCTCTCTCTCTCTCTCTCTCTCTCTCTCTCTCTCTCTCTCTCTCTCTCTCTCTCTCTCTCTCTCTCTCTCTCTCTCTCTCTCTCTCTCTCTCTCTCTCTCTGTTCCTCCTTATTCATTTAATTTCTCTTCTATCTACCCAGCTTTGCCTGTCTCTTTATCTATGTGTCGGTCTATCATCTCACCTAAAATTCTCTCTCTCTCTCTCTCTCTTCTCTCTCTCTCTCTCTCTCTCTCTCTCTCTCTCTCTCTCTCTCTCTCTCTCTCTCTCTCTCTCTCTCTCTCTCTCTCTCTCTCTCTCTCTCTCTTCTCTCTCTCTTCCTCTCACTCTGTTTCTCTATCCACTCTATCTGCTCCCTTTGCACTCACCTCTCTCACTCGCATTCCTTCTCTCCCTCCCTCCCTCTCCCATTCTCTCTTGGTCAACTACCCCAAAAACCCTCAACAGATAAAATAATCAACCGATTAGCTCTGTGTATTATCTCTCTCTTTTTGCAACATCAGACATTGCAACGGCGTTCTTCCAGAGAGATATTAAAACTCATATCTTTTTACTTCACTTCTGTGTGTTGGACCCAAAGCATTAAAAAAAATGTTATTGTTATTCTCAATCTAATTCGAGAGCTTCTCCTAAAGGCTGTAGCGCAATTTCATTTTATAAGGTACTATAAATATATAGCCCATCCCATTGTTTGTAGAGTT
>NW_020872956.1:439391-441891 GCF_003789085.1 Penaeus vannamei | reverse complement strand
GTGTGTGCGTCAGCGTGTGTGTGCGTCAGCGTGTGCGTGTCCGATCAGCCGAGCGGGAGGCAGCTCAACCGACCCGACGGCGGTGTCCGAATCCACGCAGCGGCGAGTAACAGTTTGGACGTCGCTTCCGGTTTCCGACAACGGTTGCGTTCGGCGGCGTGGGCTCCGGGAGGGCGCAGCGGCTCCGGGAACTAACTGGCCGCCGACTATTTTGGGGAGACGAGGCAGGTCGTGAATGGGCTGCGTTTCGAGGGCGAACGATGGGCTATTTCGTGTGTTTGTGCTGGTGTTTGTTTGTTGTGTGTGTGTTAGTGTGTTTTGTGTGTGTGTGTAGTGTTTGTTTGTGTGTGTGTGTGTTAGTGTGTGTTGTTTGTGTGTGTTGTTTGTGTGTGTGTGTGTGTAGTGTGTTTGTTTGTTGTGTGTTGTGTGTGTAGTGTGTTTGTTTGTTTGTTGTGTGTGTTGTTGTGTTTGTTTTGTTGTGTGTGTTGTCTTAGTGGTGTTTGTGTGCGTGTGTTAGTGTGCTTGATTGTTTGTGTGTATGTGTGTGTGGTGTGTGTCTTTGTTGTGTGTGTGTTAGTGTGTTTGTTTGTGTGTGCGAGTGTGTGTGCGTTTGTATATGTGTATATGTGCGCGCGTGCGTCACTGCTGTGTCCATGTATTCTTGTACCTATTAATATACTTGTACGTGTATTCGTGTATGTGCATCTATTAGTGGATATGTACAGTATATATACATGCACAGTATATGCACATGCACCATTATGTACACAAACACACACCTGCTTTCCCAACACCATCTTGGCCTTCCTCGTCACTCCCGCCTCTCCCTAAGCCTTCCAAGCCAGCATCGCACCTCTGCTTTGGGTGGAATTTCCCCTTCATCTTCCATCTCCCTTTTCTTCTCCTTCTCTACCACCTCCCCCTTCTTCGTCTGCTCTTCCTCTTCTTCCACTTCCCTTGTCGTCTCTTCCTTGTTTTCTCCTACCCCTACATTTTTTACTCTCTCCTCTCCTTCATCCCCTCCTCGTCTTCCTCTTTCTACTCCTCCTCCTCCACTTCTTACTTTCTCCTCTTCCTTCATCCCCTTCTCTTCTTCTCCTCCTCCCCACCATTTCTTACTTCTCTTCTTCCTATTTTCTCCTCCTCCTTCTACTATCCCTCTTCCTTTCTCTCTTCCTCCTCCTCTTCTCCTTCCTTCTTCTTCCTCCTCTTCCTGGTCCCCGTAATCTTCTGGAGAGAGAAATAGAGTCAAAAGGTAATTTCAAGACATCGCATTTCATTTTTGTAATTCTCCTACCTCATAAATTGATATTTAGCTTCATACATACAGATGTTGAGTATGTGTGTATGTGGTGTTGTGTGTGTGTGTGTGTGTGTGTGTGTGTGTGTGTGTGTGTGTGTGTGTGTGTGCGTGTGTGTGTGTGTGTGTGTGTGTGTGTGTGTGTGTGTGTGTGTGTGTGTGTGTGTGTGTGTGTGTGTGTTGTGTGTGTGTGTCGTGTGTGTGTGTGTGTGTGTGTGTGTGTGTGTGTGTGTGTGTTGTGTGTGTGTGTGTATGTGTATGCGTGTGTGTATGTGCGTGTGTGTGTGTGTGCGTATGTGTCTGTTTGTATGCATCTATAGATCTATGTGTACGTATGGAAATAGCGAAAAAGATGTATTGAGAAAGACAGATAACTACCTTGTTAGCTAGAAAATTAATCAGATTTGGGGTCACAGGCACAAAGATAGAGAAATAACTTATTCATATATACATTACATCGCCATCTCTCGCTGATCTTATAAAGCTTCAGTTAATTATAAGCCAGAAATGACATTTTCCGCTTCCTTTCCTCCTTCTTCCCTTAGGCTAAACATGCATAGATTACTTGAAAATATCTATTGAAAAGGCAGGTCCCGGAGAAGCGGTTGGCTGGAGTGCCTAAGGTCGTTTTTCGCTCGTATGGTACGTGGGAAATACGACCTTATGTTATTGACTCTTGTGGTCGGAACGTTTTTTTTTTTCATTTCTGTTTCTTTTTCATTCTCTCTGTCTCTTCTCTCTCTCTTTCTCTTTCTCTTCTCTCTCTTCTCTCTCTCTCTCTCTCTCTCTCTCTCTCTCTCTCTCTCTCTCTCTCTCTCTCTCTCTCTCTCTCTCTCTCTCTCTCTCTCTCTCCTCTCTATTATATATATATATATATATAATATATCTTACTCTCCCTATCACTCTCTTCCTCTCCCTCTTTCTATCTCTCTCTCCCTCCTCCCTCCCTCTCTCTCTTCCTCTCCTTCTCTCTCTTTCTCTCCTCCCTCCCCTCCCCTCCACATCTACCTTCCCTTTGTTAGTTAGATTACACAAATAAAGTGAACATTGTAGTGCCCCCTTCGAGGCAGGTATGGCTAATGTTGAACTGGCAGCTCTCTTAAATCAATAAGTGGTCAGTCAGTTCGGTTAAATTCTCAAACTTTTTTTTCAGGGCGTGTAACTTGTTCTAAAATCAAAGGGAAAAAAACATCTATCGAT
>NW_020872956.1:414391-424391 GCF_003789085.1 Penaeus vannamei | reverse complement strand
ACCCACCCCACCCCACCCCCCCTTAAAAAGCAGGTGCGAGGGTGTCGAGCAGATCTCCAAGCAGGTAGGAGAGCAGGATCCCGCCTCAGGTAGGCTTAGAGGGGAAACAAAAGGCGCGCTGTGACCTCACCTCGGGTCTGGATGCTCGGGGTCTGCTCGAGAGTGAGGTAGGCGCTTGGTGGAGGGGGGAGGGGAGGGGGAGGAGGTGGAGGGTGAGGTAGGCGTTTTGGGTGGAGGGGAGGGGGAGGGGAGGGGTTTGAGGAGGTGGGGTGGAGGAGGCGCTTGGGCGAGGTAGGCGCTTGGGTGGAGGGGAAGGGGGGAGAGAGGTGAGGAGGGAGGAGGTGGGAGGGTAAAGTAGGAGATATGAAGAGAGGGAGGGCGGTAGACGGTGGGGGGAGCGAGGAGGTGAGGAGGTGGAGTGAGGGTGATATGGGAGAGGAGGAGGAGGTGAGGGGGATGTGAGGAGAAAGGGGGAGGAGGAGGTTGAATGGGAGGGAGGAGGAGGTGGAGGTGAGGTACGAGATATGAGGGGGGAAGGGGGGGGGTAGGAGAGGAGGGGGGAAGGGGATGTGAGGAAGAGGGGAGGGTGAGGTGAGGAGGTGAGGGGGGAGGAGGAGAGGGGACGGTAGGCAGAGGAGAGGAGGAGGAGGAGGGGGAGGAGGAGGAGGTGAGGAGGAGGAGTTGGGGAGAGTGATGGTAGAATATGAGGAGAGGGTGGGGGAGGTAGAGAGGAGGGAGGGGAGGAGGGGAGGGAGGGAGGAGGGGAGGGTGGGTAGGCGTTGGTGGGAGTGGGAGAGGAGGGGGAGAGGAGGGGACGGAGGGAGGAGAGGAGGAGGTAGAGGGCAGGAAGAAGGAGAGGAGGGGTGGAGGGTGAGGTAGGAGATATGAGGAGAGGGAGGAGGAGTGAGAGGGGGAGGGAAGGGGATTGTGAGGGGAAGGGGAAAGGAGGAGGTGAGGAGGGAGTGGGGGGTGAGGCAGTGCAGTTTGGGTGGAGAAGGAGAGGGGAGGAGGTGAGGAGGTGGAGGATGAGGTAGGAGATATGAGAGATGGAGGAGGAGGTAGAGGAGGAGGGAAGGGGGATGTGAGGAGAAGGGGGTGGAGGAGGTGAAAGAGGAGGAGGTGGAGGAGGAGGTAGGAGAGATATGAGGAGAAGGAGGAGGAGGTATAGGGGAGGGGATGTGAGGAGAAGGGGAGGAGGAGGTGAAAGTGAGGTAGGAGAGAAATGAGGGAGGAGGAGGAAGTGGAGGGTGAGGCAGGGGAAGTGAAGACAAGTGAGGAGGAGGTAGGGAGAGAGAAGGGATAGGTTATGAAGAAAGAAGGGAGGAGGAGGGGAGGGGATTAAGAAAGGGAGGAAGTAAGGAGAGCAGAAGGAGGTGGGGTGGAGAGTGATGGGAAGGAGAAAGAGAAAGAGTTGGGCTGGGCGGGAGGGGAGGAAGAAGAGGATGTGAAGGGGGAAGGGGAGGGTATGGGGGCAAGAGAGAAGAAGAAGGGGGAGGAGGAGATGGAGGAGGTGGAGGAGTAGGAGGAGAAATAGGAATTATAGAGGAGGAGGATAAAGAGGAAGAGTTGGAGGTGGAGGAGGAGGCGGTAAGAAGAAGAAAGGTAGGAAAAGAAAAGGAAAATGAGAAGGAAAAAGAGAAGGAATAGGGCAAGGAGAAGTGAGAGGGAGGAATGAGAAGGAAGAGACAGGAAAAAGGAGCAAGAGTGGAAGAGGAGGAAGAGGAGGAAGAGTAGAGAGAGCGAGGAGGAGGAGGAGGAGTAGGAAGAGGAGGAGGAGGAAGAGAAGGAATGGGAGCAGTTGAAGAAGAATGAGAAGAAGAAGAGGAAGCAGAAGAGAGCAAGGAGGAGGAGGAAGGAAAGAAGTAGCAAGAAGAAGAGGGACGGGGAGAAGGAGTGAAAGCGAGGTGGAGGAGGAAGAGGAGAGGAGGGGAGAGGAGGGGAGGGATGGGGAGGGAGAGGAGGAAGAGAGAGAGAAGAGGAGGGGAGGGGGAGAGAGGGAGGAGGAGGAAGAGGAGGAAGGAAGAGAAGGAGAGGAGGAGCAAGGAGGAGGAGGAGGATAAAAGGATGGGAGGAGAGGAGGAGAAAAAAGGGTAGGAGAGGAGGAGGAGGAGGAGGAGGAGGAGGAGGAGGAGGAGGATGAAGAGGAAAAAAGGAGGAGGAGGATGGAGGGGTGGAGGCGAAAGATGATGAGGGGGTTCGGCCAGTGATGGATTTTTGGGAGGGTGAAGGGGAGGGGAAAGGGGTAGGGGGAGAAGGAAGGGAGATGGGAACGGGGTGAGGGAGAGTGGGAGGGAGGAGGGGAGGAAGGAGATGGATGGTGAGGGGTGGGAGGGAACTTCTGGGGAATGGAGGGGGGAGGGATAGAGGGGGGAGGAGGGAGAGGGAGGATAGAGGGGGGAGGGGAGGGATATAGGGGGGGAGGGGAGGAGGAGAAGGAGGGAGGTGTCGTCAGAAGTGGGAGGAGGGCTGAGGGCCGGGGGTGGGGTGGAGGTAGGGGGATGAGTGGGAGAAAGGCCTGTGAGGAATAAAGATTAAGGAGAGATAAGTGAGGGCGAGGAAAAGGAAAATAGAATGATGAGGAGAGAGGACAATGAAGTTTATGGAGTGTTGTTGTTGTTGTTGTTGTTTTATAACGTGTAATTACTTTTATTATCACGCGGTGCTTTTCTGTCCGCTTTCTTCTTGTCTTCGTCTAATTTCTCCTTTTGTTGTTAGTGTTGCTGTGTCTCCTTTTGTTTATCATTCTTTTTAATGCTTCTTTGTTTACATCTAATACTACACACCACACACACACACACACATACACACACACACACACACACACACAACACACACACACACACACACACATATACACTACTATATATATATATATATATATCTCTACACACACACACACACACACACACACACACACACACACACACCACACACACACACAACACACACACACACACACACACACACACACACACACACACACACACACACACACACACCACACACACACACACACACACACACACACACACACACACACACACACACACACACACACACACACCACACACACACACACCACACACACACACACACACACACACACACACACACACACACACACACACACACACAACACACATATATATATATATATATATTATATATATATATATATATATATATATATATGTATGTATGTATGTATGTATTATTATTATTATCTTTGCTATTTCATCCTTCTTCTCCCATATTCATTTATCATTTCCTTTTGTCTCTTTAATATCTGTATTTCTCTCATAATCGTCATCCAGTCACCATATGGATCACCATATTTGTAAGGTTCACATATCGCCATTCATCATATATCCCATATTAAAAAAGATACAATAATAACAATAACAGTGATAACAACAACAACAACAATATTAATAACAACAACAACAACACAGCAACAACAACAACAACAAATTAATAACAACGATCAACGACGACACCACAATAGCAACAACAACAAGGCAACAGCAACATCAACAACAGTAACAACAACTCCAAAAGAAAAATCATTAGTAATCCTCCCGTTTCATCAATAAGGTCATCAGCCTTATCTCCAGCGTTGATATAAGGTCACCAAGGCAGGGTGTCACGCCAACTTGATGGGAGTGAATTAGGGAAGTAATAACGGCCATTTTGGGCTACAAAATCTATATGACGGCTATTTTGGCTATATAGGCTTGGCGGACAGTACGGACGAATATTATCTATCTATCTGTCTTCTATCTATCTATCTGTCTGTCTATCTGTCTATCTATCTGTCTATCTATCTATCTATCTATATGTCTGTCTATTTATCTATCTTTTAATTTTATTTATTTTTTTTGAAACCAGAGGTCCTTACCAAAAAGAAGTTCATTAGCATAAGAGAATTACGGAAACAACTAAATCATAGAGTGACTATGATTTAAGAAAAACAAAACAAACAAGCTAACATATACACGTGATATTTGGGGACGGCAACAATAACTGCCATAATGTTGTTTCATAAATATCAACAGCGGACGAATATTAACGAAGCACATGAATCACACTGACAATATTCTCAAAACGAACGATAAGAATGATCAGGCCTAGCGATAAGAATACCCAGCACCTACGATAAGCATAACCAGCTCCCGTGATAAAGAATATCCGACCTTAGAGATAAGAATATCCAGCCATAATGATACAGATATCCAGGCCTTGTGATAAGAATATCTAGGCCTAGTGATAAAAACAACCAGACCTAGCGATAAGAATATCCAGCTCTTATGATAGGAATATCCAGCCTTAAATGATAAAATTATCCAGGCCTACTGATAAGAATATCCAGCCTTTATTATAAGAACATCTAACCTTTATGATAAGAATATCCAGCCATAATGATACTAATATCCAGGCCTTGTGATAAGAATATCTAGGCCTAGTGATAAGAACAACCAGATCTAGCGATAAGAATATCTAGGCCTTAGTGATAAGAATATCCAGCCCTTATGATAGGAATATCCGGCCTTAATGATAAAAATATCCAGGCCTTGTTGATAAGAATATTCTAGCCTAGTGATAAGAACAACCAGATTCTAGCGATAAGAATATCCAGGCCTTAGTGATAAGAATATCCAGCCCTTATGATAGGAATATCCGGCCTTAATGATAAAAATATCCAGGCCTACTGATAAGAATATCCAGCCCTTTCGATAAGAATAACCATGCCTTATGATAAGAATATCCAGCCTTAATGAATAAAAATAGCCAGGACCTATTGATAAGAATATCCAACCCTACTGATAAAGATATCCACCTTTCGATAAGAATAACCAGGCCTTATGATAAGAATATCCAGCCTAATGATAGAGATAGCCAGACCTAGTGATAAGAATATCCAACCCTACTGATAAAAATATCCAGCCCTTTCGATAAGAATAACCAGGCCTTATGATAAGAATATCCAACCTTCATGATAAGAATATCCAACCTTTATGATAAGAATATCCAGCCATAATGACACTAATATCCAGGCCTAGTGATAAGACCAACCAGACCTAGCCATAAGAATACCCACGCGTTAGTGATAAGAATATTGCATGAATTCTAAACAGTTGCTATGTCGCGTTCATTAGAGAACGAAACGAATACTAACTGGTTTGAGATTGTTAACGAAGCGGGGTCCGTGTATTCATTTTCAGAAGTATAACGCGATTTTCTATAAATGTTATACGGTACCTGGTGGTGCTGAGTGATGGAACTGAGGTGAAGAAGATGGCGGTGGGAAGGAGCGAGGGTGAGGTGGGTGGGGTGGGGTGGGGGTGGTGTGCAGTGGTGTGGAGTAGTAGGTGAAAGCGGAGGAGGGTGTAAGTGAGCGGGTTGTGGTTGGTGGAGGGTGTGGGTGGGTGGGTGTGGTGGTATGGGGAGGAGGAGGGAGAGCGTGTTTGGGTGGGGGGATGGGGTGGTGGTGTTGGGTGAGGCGGGTGGTGGTTGGTGGAGGGGCGGTGTTGGGTGTGAGGTGTGAAGGGGAGAGAAGGGGAGGGAGTGGGGGGTGAGGTGGGGTGGGGGAGTGTGGGGGGTGGTGGTGGGGTGGTGGTGGTGGGTGGGTGGGGGGGTGGCAGGGGAGAGGTATGCGTGTTGTGGGGGGGTGTGCGTGGTGGTAGGGTTGTAGCAGGGTCGAGGGGGCGGAGGTGCGAGGGAGGGGGGGAGGTGGGGTGAGGGGGAGTGAGGTGACGCGGGGGCGAGGGAGTCGGTGGGAGCGGAGGGGTGGGGGAGGGGGAGGAGGAGGGGGGGTGAGGGGTGTGTGGTGGGTGGGGTGGGTGAGCGTGTGAAGTGAGTGTGTTGACAGGGAGTTGTTGTTGATGGGGCGTGGCGTAATGGTGTGAGTTGTGTCTAAAGAGTAGGTGTCGCTGTGGCGGTGTGGCGTGTGTGTTGGCTGAGGGGGTGAGAGGTGGGGAGTGTGAGGGAGGAGGTGTGAGGAGTGGTAGAGGCTGTGGTTGGTGTGTGGAGAAGAGGTGTGGGTGGTGAGGTGAGTTGAGACTGTGTGTTGTGGTGATGTGGATGGTAGTGTGGAGGTGGGGTGGGTGTGGAAGGGGTGAGGGACGGGGGAGTGGATGGGGGTGAGGGGGGGGACAAATGTGGGGGGGGGTGAGGGAGGGGGCACTGTGAAGGGTGGATAAGATGGGGGAGGGAGGAGGTCTCCGGAAGGGGAAGGGGATGAAAAGGGAGGAGGGACACGATGGGCGAAGGAGGAGGTGGGGAGGGGGAGCACGGGAAGGGAAGGGAGTTGAGGGAGGGGTGGGGAAGGGGGTGAGGACGGGGGTAGGGGAAGGGGGTGAGGGAGGGGGACACGGGAGGGAAGGGAGGTGAGGGAGGGAGGACCCGGAAGGGGAAGGGGATGAGGGAGGAGGACACACGGATGGGGAAGGAGGGTGAGGGAGGGGACCCCGGGGGGAAGGGGGTGAGGGAGGAGGGACAGGGTGGGGAAGGGGTGGAGGGAGGGGGACACACGGGTAAGGAAGGGGGTGAGGGAGGGGGGCACGGGTGGGAAGGGGTATAAGGGAGGGGGACACGGTGGAGAAGGGGGGGGTGAGGAAGGGGGAACGGTGGGATAAGGGGGTGAGGGGATGGGGGACATGGGGTGTGGGAAGGAGGGTGAGGGAGGGGGACACGGGTGGGGAAAGGAGGGTGAGGGAGGGAGACACTGGTGGGGAAGGGGGTGAAGGAGGGGACACGGGGTGGGAAGGAGGGGTGAGGGAGGGGGACACGGGTGGGGAAGGAAGGTTATGGAGAGGGGACACGTGGTGGGAAGGGGGTGAGGGAGGTGGGACACGGGTGGGGAAGGAGGGTGAGGGGCGGGGGACACGGGTGGGGAAGGGGTGAGGGAGGGGGACACGGGTGGGGAAAGGGGCGTGAGGGAGGGGACACGGGTGTGGGGAAGGGGGTGAGGGAGGGGGACACGGGGGGAAGGGGGGGAGGAGGGGACACGGGGTGGGGAAGGGGGGTGAGGGAGGGGGGGGAGAACTGGGTGGGGGAAGGGGGGTGATGGAGGGGACACGGAAGGGGAAGGAGGGGTGAGGGAGGGAGACACTGGTGGGAAGGGGGGTGAGGGAGGGGGACACGGAAGGGGGAAGGAAGGTGAGGAGGGAGACACTGTGTGGGAAGGGGGGTGAGGGAGGGGGGACACGGAAGGGGAAGGGGGTGAGGGAGGGGGGAACCGGATAGGGAAGGGTTATGGAGAGGGGGACACGAGTGGGGAGGGGGATGAGGGAGGGGGACACGGAAGGGAAGGGGTTATGGAGAGGGGGACACGGGTGGAGAAGGGGGTATGGAGAGGGGTACACAGAAGGGGGGAAGAGGGGTGAGACACGGGGTGGGGAAGGAGGAATATGAAGAAGGGGACACGGATGGGGAAGGGGGAGGGAGAGGGGGGAGGGTAGGAGGGACGCATAGCAAGGCCCTTCTTGGCAGGAGAGGCATTGGGGAGTCCTTAATTGGCGAGGCAAGAAGAGCAAAGCAGTTAGAGTCCTCTCGGGCGGGCGAGCGACGTCGGGCGAGTGGGCGGTGGTGGAGGTTGGAGGAACAGTAAAAGAGGGAAGAGGGAGAGGAACGTAAAAAGAGGGGAAAGGGGGAGGGAGAGAGGAGAGAAGGAGAGGGGGCGAGGAAGAGGAGGGAAGAGAAAAGAGAGGGAAGTGGGAAGAGGGAGGAGAGAAGGATGTGGGGAAGAGGAAGAGGAGGGAACAGTAAAAGAGGGGAAAGAGGGAGGAGGGAACAGTAAAAGAGGGTAGGTAAAGAGGGAGGAGAGAAGAAGAGGGGTGGGAAGAAGGAAGAGGGAAGAGTAAAAGAGGGAGAAGGGGGGAGGGAGGGGAGAGAGAAACAGAGGAGAAAAGGAGTAGTAAAGGAGGAAGAGAGGGAAGAGTAATAGAGAGGGAAGGGGAAAGAGGGAGGAGGAGAAAGAAGAGGGTGGGAAGAGGTATAGAAGGGGAGAGTAAAAGAGGGAAAGGGGGAAGGAGGGAGGAGAGAAGAAGAGGAGGAAAAGATTAGTAAAGGAGGAAGAGGAAGGAAGAGTAAAAAGAGAGGGAAGGGGGAAGAGGAGGGAGAAGAAGAGGGGTGGGAAGAGGAAGGTGGGAAGAGTGAAGAGGGAGAAGGGGAAGGAGGGAGGAGAGAAACAGAGGAAAAAAAGAGTAGTAAATGAGGAAGAGGAGGGAAGAGGAAAAGAGGGATAAGGGGAAAGAGGGAGAAGAGAAGGAGAGGATGGGAAGAGTAAGAAATGGGAAGAGTAAAAGAGGGGGAAGGGGAAGGAGGGAGGAGAGAAGAAGAGGGTAGGGATAGGAAAAAGAGGAAAAGAGTAGTAAAGGAGGAAGAGGAGGGAAGAGTAAAAGCGAGAGTAGAGGAAAGAGAGAGGAGAGAAGGAGAGGGTAACAATAGGAGCAGGTGAAAGAAAAAAATAAAAATAAAAGTAAAGGAATTGACTAGAATTCAAGAAAGAAAATAAAGAAAACGAGAAAGAAAGGAAGAAAATGGACATAACAGGAAATGAAATTAAGAAAATAAAAGAGAAAGAAAGGAAATTAACAGAACACAAGAAATGAAATAAAGAAAATAAGAAAAGAAAAAAGGAAATGACCAAAGCACAAGAAAGAAAATATGAAAATAAGAAAGAAAGGAAATGACGAAAATACAGGAAAGACAATAAAAGAAACAAGAAAACAGGAAAATGACACAAATACAAGAAAGAAAATAAGAAACAAAGCAAAAAAAAAAAAAAAAAAGAAGAGAAGAAGAAGAAGAAGGAAAAAGAAGCGAAGGAAGAAGAAGAAGAAGAAAAAAAAAAATAGAAGAAAAAGGAAAATCACAGTAGCCGTAAATTTTCCAATCTTATCCGGAACCGCAGACCCGAACACAGGACTTTTAAGGCAGCCATCAGCCTTAAAAAAAAAGGGTTGCGTGATACGACGTGATATACGTGACGCGCGATCGACTGGACGACCAATTAGAGGCTGTTGCAGAGGTTGACAGAATTGATGATGCAACGAAGGGCAGTTTGTGTTTCCGATCCCGTTTGTTCTCTCCCCTCCCCCCCCCTTTGTTTATATATTTTATTCTTCTTTTCTTAAAAAAAAGGTTCAGGTAATGTCATGATTTGTTTTTTTTTCTCTTCCTATTTTAAGAAGAAGGAGAAGAGGAAAGAGAATAATAATAATAATAATAATAATAATAATAATAATAAGAAGAATTGATGATGCAACGAAGGGGAGTTTGTGTTTCCAATCCCGTTTGTTCTCTCCCCTCCCCCCCCCTTGTTTTATATATTTTATTCTTCTTTTCTTAAAAAAAAAAGTTCAGGTAATGTCATGATTATTTTTTTTTTTCTCTTCCTATTTAAGAAGAAGGAGAGAGGAAAGAGAGAGAAGAAGAAGAAGGAGAAGAAGGAGAAGAAGAAGAAGAAGAAGGAGAAGAAAAATAAAAAGAAGGAGAAGAAAAATAATAATAATAAGATGATGATGAAGATGAAGAATAAGAAAAGAAAAATAAGAAGAAGAGGAAAAAGAAAAAGAAAAAAGAAGAAAACTGAAGAAGAAAGAAAGAAAAAGAAGATGAAAGAAAAAGAAAAAGAGAGAGAAGAAAAAGACGAAGAAAAAGAAGAAAGAAGAAGAAGAAGAAGAAGAAAAAAAAAAAACAGTTCACGCAATCTCAAGTTAACGCAACGGCCTTTTATTTTCCTCGACTTGATTGGGCCTCATTCAGCCGCCGATGAAATACAAACGACCAATCACAGGTTCAGGAGAAGATCACAAAGCTTGGTGTATGGTCTTCCCTCCCCCCCCCTCTCTCCCCCTCTCTCGCTCTCTCGCTCTCTCATTCTGTCTGTGTGTGTGTCTGTCGGTGGGTTTATCTTTGTTTCTCGCTCTTTTTCTTTATCTCTCTCTCTTTCTTTATCTCTCTCTCTCTTTCTTTATCTCTCTCTCTCAGGAGATCA
>NW_020872956.1:401891-406891 GCF_003789085.1 Penaeus vannamei | reverse complement strand
TAATAATATATGTATATATATATAATATATATATATATATATATATATATATGTTCATGTATATATATATATATATATATATATATATATATATATATATATATATATATATATATATATAGATAGATAGATAGATAGATATATATAGATATATATAGATAGATAGATAGATAGATAGATAGATAGAGAGAGAGAGAGAGAGAGAGAGAGAGAGAGTCTAGTGAGAAATAATAATAGTGATAATCCGATAAATAATAATGATAATAATAAATATAATATTTACAATGATGATTAATTAAAGAGAAAAAGGTCCATGGTCTTCCGCTACAGCCTGCTTCGCGTCCAGCAGGCCCGACCCTTGCAGCAGGGCGAAGCAGGGAGCTGATTACAAGAACGCCGCTGAGTTACTGTACAAGGAAACGCCTCCTTGTAAATCTTCGCCGTCGTCTCTCTCGTGAAGTGTGCTTTTTTCTTCTTCTTTTTCTTTGACTTCCTCTTTCTTTTTTTCTTCTCTTTTCTTCTTTTTTTTTGACTTTTCCTCCTCCTCTTGTTTTTTTTTTTTCTTCACTCCTTATTTTCTTCTTTTTCGACTTTCTCCTCCTCTCTTCTTTTACTTTTTATTTTTCTTTCCTTCTTTTTTTTACTTCTAATTTTTTTTCCTCCATCTCCTTCTCTTCTTCCTCTTTTCCCTTTTCTTCTTCGACTTCCTCCTGTTTTAATTTTCTCCTCTTGTTCTTATTCTTCTAAACCTAGGATTTTTTTCATTTCTCTCTTTCTAAATCTCGCTTTATTCATATCTTTTATCCTTCTTTTACTTTCTTTTTTTTTCTCTGTTTTGTTTCCCTATTTCTCCACGTTCGGTCTTTCAGGTCCCTCCTCCAAATCTTCGGTCTCTCCTGGAATCCTCGGCCTTATCCTTGGTCTTTTTCTCCACGTTCGGTCTTTCAAGCCTTTTCTCTACGTCTCGTTTTTTCCTCCAAATCTTAGGTCTTCCCTGGAATTCTCGGTCTTCAACTCGGTCTTTTCTCCACGTTCGGTCTTTCTGGTTTCTCTCTTTGCTCGGTCTCCTGGAATCCTCGGTCTTTCGTGGTCTTCCTTCTCCCATTCAGGAAGGTGCCGAAAAGGTCCTGAAGAGTAGAGAGGAAGAAGGGGCGAGAGGCAGAAATGGGGCGGGACAGGAGATGATCAGTGTAGAGCAAGGAAATTAAAGAAGGAAGAAATTGAGCTATAGAGATTATGAACACACACACACGCACACACATACACACACACGCACATACACATATACTATCGGTCTTTTAGTGAGAAATTTAAAGTTCTGGATGCTGACTTTGCGTATGTGTTGTGTGACTGTGTGTGTGTGTGGTGTGTGTGTATGTATGTGTGTGTTAAGTCTGTGTAAGCATCTACGTGCAAGTATACGCGTACAGACTCCCACACAACCAACCCAAACCCCCCGAACCCCGTTTCCATCCGAAGCGCAGACGAACCCGACCCCGAAGCTCTCGAACCCAGGCTTCGAATCGCTCTCGCTTCGCCGCTTCGAGAAGTCTCGTCACGTCGCCACATTAACCGGACGGAACAATGAGGCGCATTCGTTAACGGACACGCCCACCGTGCTCGAGATCCGGACACCGATAGGCCTGGTTGCGTTAGAGGAGGCCAGAGTGATGGACTCAGAGCCCCGAGGGAACCCAACAGAATACCTAAACAAACACATAAATTGAATCGAGGGGCTTGAAAAGAGAAAATGAAAAGATTTTTTTTTGATAGATTGATCATATACATTTTTCCATCCGTGTTTTTTTATTTTTTATTTTTTTATTATTATCATTTTTTTTTATAAACTATACAAAGATAACCCGGCATTTTAAGCGTAAGAGGAGGTAAAAATATACATTTTTCCATCCGTATTTTTCTTTCTTCTTTTTAACTATATCCAAATATAACCCGAGATTCGAAGCGTAAGACAAAGTAAAAAAAAAAAAAAAAAAAAAAAAAATCACGATAACTCTTCGAAGCGACTCAGCAGGAGCCACCCGATCGAACAAGGAGATAGGCCTACATTAATTATTAAGGCTCGCGTGATGGAGATCGGGACGGCTCTTTTGGCCATATGCATTTTCTACGCGTCATCATTTCGAGGGGTCACTCGTGTATTCCGCTCCTGGCCCTCGAGTCCTATTTCAGTCGTGATTTATGCATAGCCCTAAGGTTGAGCTCTTGAGTTCGGGAGAGTGATAAATCGATTTTTTTTTATATTCTTTCTGAGTCTGAGTATCTGTTTTAGTCTCTCTGTCTCTTTTTTTTGTCTGTCTGTTCTCTCTCTCCTTTCTTCTCCCTCTCTCCCTCCCACTCTCACGCTCTCTCTCCTCTCTCTCAGTTTTGTCTGTCTGTCTCTCTCTCTCTCCAAACACACACACTCTCCTCTCTCTCTCTCCCCCCCACACACACACTCCCTCTCTCTCTCTCTTTCTTTCTTTTCCTCTCTCTCTCTCTCTCTCCCCCCCCCCCCTCTCTCTACGTAATTCGATTTTTCCTCCTCATCACTCTTCTTACCAAAAATGACCCTTTCTTGTGCGTGTAATCTGTCTTCTATGGGAGATGGAGGATTTGTCTACATCATTGCGAGATTTGTACCCAGGTATTTTTTTTTCTTTTCTTTTCCTTTTTAAATAAGATTCAGTTTCTTCCCTCCATCTCCGCGAAGAATCCATTCATCATTGTGGATAATTGAACCCAGGTTTTTTTAAATTCATAATTTGTTCTCGGTTCTTATCTATTTATTTTGTCGTCTATCTCTCGATCAGGCTCCCATCACGTATTTCAATTAATTCGTTATCATTTCAATTCTTGATGGTAAATTATGGTCTTCCTCACCCATATTCCCGCACTGTATATCTTGTAGGCCTACGTGGATATACCCGAGTATATTAATATGGTTTTCCTTACTCATAAAGGAAAGAAATATGACATCAAATTCATCTGACAAATTTCTTGCATCAGAGCTCTCAGGGAAGGGACAAAACCACGAGGAAAAGTCTCTTATTCCCAGCCTTGGATTACCTTAATGTGTCAGGCGGATCCGGGTAAACAAAGAGGAATCATAGACGGAAGAAACCCGCTTTCAACGAGGGCTAAAACAGCTGAGCATCTCCATCAGGCGATCTAATCCTTCTTTTGGGGGATCCGATGTTCTTCCTTCTTCGTTCTCTTACTTTTTTTTTGTCTCTCTCTCTCTCTCTCTCTCTCGTCTCTCTCTCTCTCTCCTCTTCTCAGTCTCCTCTCCCTCTTCTCTCTCTCTCTCTCTCTCTCTCTCTCTCTCTCTCCCTCTAGCTCCCTCTCTCGTCTCTCTCTCTCTCTCTCTCTCTCCCTATCTCTCTCTCTCTCTCTCTCTTCTCTCCTCTCTCTCTCTCTCTCTCTCTCTCTCTCTCCTCTCTCTCCTCTCTCTCTCTCTCTACTCTCCTTCTCTCTCTCCCTCGTTTCTTCTTCCTCTCTCCTTCCTGCATTCTTTCCAGCTCCCCTATTTCTTCCTTCCACTTTCGCTCCTCCCTTCCTCTCTTCACTTCCTCCTTTCCCTCCCTTCTCCCTTCTCCTTCTCTCTCCCCCCTCTTCCCTTCACTCCCTCCTCCTACCTTTCTTACTTTTTCCCTTTCTCCATCTTCCCCTTCCTCCCAGCAAATTTCCCTTCCTCTCCCCCCCATTCTCTTCCTCCCCCCATTTCCCTTTTCCTTACTCCTTTTCCCCACCCTGCCCTCCCCTCTACTACCCCTCCCTTCCCTCCGCCCTCCCGTTACCTCCTTCCTCCTTCTCTCCTACCCTCCCTCCTTCCCTTCCCCCTCCCTCCTCCGCCATTCCTCCAGCTTTACCACTCCTTTTCCACCCTTCCCCCCTCGTCTTACCTCTCTTCCCTTCCCACCTGTCCTTCCTCCTCCCTCCCCTCCCTTACCTTACCTCCTCCCCTTTTCCTCCCCTCCCTTTCCCTCCCTCCTTCCCTCCTTCGGCAGCCCTTCTGGAGTGTTTACAAGTCGGATCGCGGAAGGCTCTCTGTTGGCTCACCCGCGACGGCTCTCAATGATTCAGGTGAAGTAAACACTTTCTTGAACGCTGATGAAATGTAGTCTTAGGGTGAGGATTGACCCCCACCCCTTTTTTGTTTTTCATTTCTTTTCTTTTTTTCGTTTTTCTTTCATTATTTTTTTCTTTTTTGTTTTTTTCATTTTTTTTTTTTTCTTTCTTTTTTTTCTTTTCTTTTTTTTTTTTTCTTTTTTTGTTTTTCATTTTTCTTTTTTTGTTTTTGTTTATTATATTTCTTTTTTGGATATTTTTCTTTCTTTTTTCCTCCTTTTTTTTTCTGATTTTTTCAATCGTTTTCTTTTTTTGCTTTGTCCTGTTTTTTCTTTCTTTTCCCTTTTTTCTGATTTTTTTCAATCGTTTTCCTTTTTTCCTTTGGCTTTCTTTTCTTTTTCTTTTTTTTTTTCTTTTTTTTTCTTTTTTTTATTATTGCCTTCTCTTTTATCTTTTTCATTTTCTTCTTATTGCTTTTCCCTTTCTTTCTTCTTTTTGTTTCTTTTTTTTCTTCGTTCTTGTTCGCTTTTACTCTTTTTCGTATTTTTTACGGTATTTCGTGTTTTTTTTCACTCTCTTTTTAAATGCCTTTAATTTTCTTTTTCCCATTTTCCCCTTTTTTTTTTTTTTTGTTAATTCGAATGTGCCTTGATTTTTTTCTTTTTTTTTTTTTTTTTTTGTTTTATATAGGCTCACAACAACACACACTACACACACACCAAACAACACATCACACAGAAGAGAGGAGATTAGAAGAGAGAGAGAGAGAGAGAGAGAAGAGAGTAGAGAGAGAGAGGAGAGAGAAGAGAGAGAGAGAGAGAGAGAAGAAGAGAGAGAAGAGAGAGAGAAGAGATGGAGAAGGAAAAGAAAACGGAAAAGAGGAGGAGGAAGAGAAGAAGAAGAGAGAATATAAAATAAGAAATAAAGGTAAG
>NW_020872956.1:389391-394391 GCF_003789085.1 Penaeus vannamei | reverse complement strand
AGGGGGGTCGAAGGAGAAAGAGAGAAAGAAAGAAAAAATAAACTAGTTGTCCTTTCGCCGCATCAAGCAAACTCCGTCAGTCGTTGCATGATGCTCGGACCACGTGATCAGGGCCGAGGTATATAGACCTTACTTATCTCAACCTTGGTCAGACCCAACTGACCCAAACTGCGTGATCACGTGACTGACCATCCCCACTAATGCCAGGTATACGAAATGACCCACATGTCCGTCTCAAACCTTACTCAGCCTCCAGAAAGCGAGGTCAAGGCAGAAAGCCAGGTCAAGGGAGAAAGGCAGGTCAAGGGAGAAAGCCAGGTCACTCCTTGACCTCCCCCCGCCCTCGTGTCTCTCCGCCATTTCCGCAGCAAGGAACCAGCAAGGTCTACGTAAGTACTTAATAGACCTTGGGAACCAGCACCTGACTTCACCGCCTCAACGCTATTCTACCTTCTTCAGCAAAATTTTGTCAACGAGCAAGTGGATTTGTAGTTTACTTACGTTGTTCACTTATTTAATGACAGTTCACCTACAAGAGAGGGGGGGGGGAAAGAGAGAGAGAGAGAGAGAGAGAGAGAGAGAGAAAGAGGAGGAGAGAGAGAGATAAAGAAAGAGAGAGAGAGAGAAGAGAGAAGAAAGCTAGAGAAACAGAGAAAGGGAAAGAAGAAAGCTAGAAACAGAGAAGAAAGAAAACAACAGAAGAGAGAGGAAGGTAAAGACAGAGACAGAGAAAGAAAGAGAAGCCAAGCACACAGGCAGCAGGAAAAGGAAAACAACAAAGCTAATAAAACAGTTAGAGAGACGGCCACTGACCTCGCTTCTCGGAGGCACACGCGTCCAGGTCCAATAAAACGAATTACGGCGAGAGTGAACCGTATTCATGTTGACAATTGTAGAAAAAAAATGTACGAATGAGAATGAATATCTTCACAATACAAGAGATGTATTTGGTCGGTTTCGATTATATCTCCGTCAGAAATATAACCGAAACCGGTCAAATACATCTCTTGTATTGTGAAGATATTAATTCTCATATCCATACCTTTTCTACAGGTATTACGGCGAATTAAACATCCAGACAAAAATGGCGGCGCTTATTGGGATCTTATTCTCCTTCTTCGCTATTTTTTTTTCTATGTCGCTTCTCCTTCAACATTATCAGCTTCCTCTTTTTCCTCTTTCTCTTTTTTGTTGTTTGTTCTTTTTCTTTTTCTTCCTTTTTCCACTTCTTTTGTTTTTTTCTTCTCTTTCTACTTCCTTCCTTCTCCACCTCTTCTTCTTTTGTACTTATTCTTGTTTTGTCATTCATTTATTCTTACTCTTTTTGTATTCTTATTTCCTGCTTATTTTTTTGTTTCTTTTTTTTCTTTTATACTTTTCATTTTCTTATCGTTATTGTTATTATTATTATCATATCTATTATTAGCAATCATTGTCATTATTATGATGATCATTATCTTATATTATTATCATTAACATCATTATTTTTTTCTTATCTTCTCCCCACTTTCTTTCTTCTTCACCATCGGCATTGTCCATTTTCATTTTCTTCTTCACATTCACCATACCCCATTTTCCTATTTCCTTCTTCATCTTCATCATTTCCTATTTTCCTTTTTTTCATCTCCACCTTCGCCATTTCCCATTTCATTTTTTCTTCTTCACTTTCACTATTGCCCATTTTCTCCTTTTCATCTTCAACTTCGCCATTTCTAATTTTCCTTTTTCCCCCTCATCTTCGTCATTTCTCATTTTCCTTGTTTTCTTCTTCACCTTTGCCATTTCCCATTTTCTTTTTTTTCTTCTTCACCTTCGCCATGTTCCATTTTCCTTTTTCTTTATCGCCTTCGCCATTTCCCATTTTCTTTTTTCTTTATCACCTTCGCCATTTCCCATTTTCTTTCACCCAGATCCATGGTTTCCTCGAGGCCTTTTTCGCCGCCACGCCAAAGAGCTCATCTGTTTTTCCGGAAGTTTCTGCCTCCAGTTAGATAATTCTCCTTTGATCAGTCACTCTCACATCTACGAACTCATAGGGGGATGAAAATCGTGTCCAATATTAGCGTTTTAAGGGAAAATTTGCCTCGTTCGGCACGGTTTCCGGTGAGCCTAACCTTATTTTTTTTTTACCATAGTTTCCCCTCTCTTTTCATTTTCTGTTTTCATCATTCCCGTTTTTTGTTTCTTTTCTGTTCCGAGCGTTTTTTTTTCGATTTCGTTTGCATACTCTCTGTTCTTCCTTAATTTTCCTTTCTTTCTCTTCCTCAATGCCGTGTTTCCTTTCGCTCTTATTCCTTCTTTTCCTTCTCCCCTATTCACTCTCTTTTTCCTTTGCTTCTTCCTCCTTAACTTTTTTTTTCTCTCCCTCCTCTCCAACTCTTTTTTTCTTCTCTTTCCCCCACTACCTTTCCTCCCATTAACTGTTCCTTCCCTCCTCTTTTTTCTTTTTGTTTCCCTCCACTTCATCTCCTTATCTCACACCCTCTCTATTCTTCTCGTCTCTCCTCTCTCCCCCTCAATTTTCTTATCCCTCCTACTCCCAATTTTCCCTCTTCCCTCGCTCTATCCCACAAACTCTCTGTTTCCTCCATTACTCCTCTTCCCTCCCACTCTCTTATTTCCCTATCCCCGTCTCCACATTCACCCCCTCCTCTTCCTTCTCACCATCTCCACCTTCATCTCCCTTTCCTCCTTTCCTCCTCTCCTTCTCCCCTTTCTTCCACCTCCTCTCTCCTCTCCCCTCTCTTTCTAAACCACAAACTCCCTCTCCCTTTCCCTTCCCTCTTCCTCTCCCCTCATCCTCGAACCAAAACCCTCCCTCTCTCTCTCCCTCCTCCTCCAGCATCCTTCCCTCTCTCTCTCCCTAACCATAACCCTCCCTCTTCCCCTTCCTCTCCCCTCCTCCACCCCTCCACCTCCAACCCTTCCTCTCTCTCCCCCCTCCTCCACCACCCCTTCCCTCTCCTCTCCCCTCCTCCACCACCCCTTCCTCCTCTCCCTCCTCCACACTTCCCTCTCCCTCTCCCTCCAGCACCCATTCCCTCTCCCCTCCTCTCCACCACCCTTTTTCTTCCTCCCTTCTTCCCTTCCCTCCACCACCTTCCCTATCTCTCCCCTTCCTCTTCCAGCACCCTTCCTTCCAATTCCCTCTCTCTCCCCTCTCCAGCACCCCTTCCCTCTCCCTCTCCCTCTCACCCCCTTCCTCTCCCTCTCCCTCTCCACCACCACCTTCCCTCTCCCTCTCTCCCCTCCTCCAGCACCCATTCCCTCTCCCCCTCCTCCTCACACCCCTTTTCTCTCTCTCTCCCTCTCCTTCCTCCTCACCACCTTCCTATCTCTCTCTCCTCCACCACCCTTTTTTCCCTCTCCTTTCTCCAACCCCCTTCCCTCTCCCTCTCCCCCTCCTCCAGCCCCCTTCCCTCTCCCTCTCCCCCTCCTCCTCTAACCCCTTCCTCTCCTCTCTCCCCCTTCCTCACAGCACCCATTCCCTCTCCCTCTCCTCTCCTCCTCCCCACCCCTTTTCTCTCCCTCTCCTCTAACCCCTTCTCCTACCTTCCTATCTCTCTCCCTCCTCTTCCACCCCCTTCTTCTCCCTCTCTCCTCTCTTCCAACCCCTTCCCTCTCCCTTCCCCTCCTCAACCCCTTTCCCTCCTCTCCCCTCTCCCCCCCTTTCTTCCCCTCACCCTCTCCACCACTTCCTCTCCCTCCATCTCCTGCTCCTCCTTCAACACCTTCCTCTCCCTCTCTCCTCTCTCCACCCCTTCCTATCTCTCCCCCTCCTCTTCCACCCTTCCAATCCCCTTCCCTCTCCCTCTCTCCTCCAACCTTTCCCTCTCCTCTCCCTCCTCTCTACCCCTCCCTCTCCTCCGCACCCCCTCCTCCCCGGGAACAGCATGAGATATGGTTTTCATTTTCTAAATTTCGAAAGAAAGGAGAGCATCCATCGCGACGCAGAGTCTCAAAGGGGGACTATTACATTCCGCCTTTGATTACAAAGTCCGCCGCTGACAAACAACGTCTTGGGGTCCCGGAGACATCAGAAGTTTCGATGCGTTTGAGATACCGGCAATTTGATTTTTCTCTCTTGTTTTTTTTTTCTCTATCTCTTTTTTTCTTTTTTCTCTCTTTTTTTCCTTTTTTTTCCTTTTTCTCTTTTTTTTTCTTTTTTTTTTCTCTATCTTTTTTTCTTTTATCTCTCTCTATCTCTTTTTTGTCGTTTTTGTGATTTTTTCTCCTTTTTTTCCTTTTTTTCTTTCTCTCTCTATCTCTTTTTTTTTTCTCTATCTCTTTTTTCTTTTTGTGGAGTTTTTGTGAGTGGGTATGTAATTCTGGTCTGCGTTTTCTGTTCGTCTTTTGATCACATTCGGGTTTTCAAGCAAGTTTCCCTGAATATATCTTCGTCTCTTTACATTATCTGTCTATGTTCCTATGTATCTATGTATGTTTGTATCTATCTATCAATGTATCTATATTTCTAACTGTCTATCTTGATGTATACACACACACACACACGCACACACACACACAACACCACACACACACAACACACACACACACACACACACACACACACACACACACACACACACAACATGCACACACACACACACACACACACACACGCACACATATATAGATAAGATAAATATAGATAGATAGAATAGATATAGATATAGATAGATAGATATATAGATTTTTTTACACACGATTTCACTAACTAATCCTCCAGATTGATCAACGACATCCACCTTCTTTTCCCTCCCTCTCCTATTTCTTTTCCTTTCTCGCAGTCCTACTTTCCTCCAAGACGTCCCGGAGACACCAGGAGGACATCGAAGGGACGGAGAAAGAACTGCCTTCATTGCTCGTGGCTCCTCCCCTGTGACGTCATAGGTTTCAAGGGAGGGGGGGGGGAGGCAGGGGGGAAGGAGGGGGAGGGGAGGGAAGGGGGAAGGATGGGGGAAGGTTGAGGGGAGGGGAGGGAAGGGGGACGGAAGGGG
>NW_020872956.1:379391-381891 GCF_003789085.1 Penaeus vannamei | reverse complement strand
GGCTCGATTACACGCAATTGTCTGTAATATCTCCATGTGCCTGATTATGTAAACATTCTCCGTCATGCATAATATGTGAATGGAGACCCTGTCCCTGTAAGAGAGAATGACGTAATGTTGTAAGCGATACTATGAAAAAAAAGAAAGGAAAAGGAAAAAAAAAGGAAAAAAAAGATGTGAAGAAGAAGAAAAAGAAAATTAAACTGTTAAAAAAGAGATGAAAAATAATCATGATGATAATCTTTAAGAAGGGAGGAGCTGTTTGACCTTTTCTTGTCTCCTCTCTTTCTCTTGCTTTGTCTCTATTTCCTCTTTCGTTCGTTCATTTATTATTATTCTTTTCATAAATATCAAATGTCTTTTCTGTTTTGGTATTCCTTTTCCTTCGTTTATTTTCTTTCCACTTTTTCGTCTGTTTTCCTCCCTGTTTTTTTATAATTCTGCTCTCTCTCTCTCTTTCTCGCTCATTATTTTATTAGTATTATCATTGCCCTTATCATTATCATCATTACCATTATTATTATCATTATTATTGTCATTGTTACTATTATTATTACTTTATTATTATTATTATTATTACTAGTATTATTGTTATTATTTTTATTGTTAATAGCATCATCACCACTATTATCATTATCATTATTTCCCTTTTACTTTGATTACTGTTATCATTATTATCATTATTATTTTAGTTGTTATTGTCATTATCATTATCGTTACTACTATGATCATTATATCATTATTATTATTTTATTGTTATCATTTTCATTATCATTAATATCATTATTATGATGATGATTATTATTACTATCACTATTATATAGTAGTAGTAGTAATCGTAGTAGCATCATCTTATCATTATCATTATTATCATAATTTTCATCATCATTATCATCATTAATAATGTCATTAACATAGATATCATCCTTATCATTGATATTGATACATCTATCATTGTCATCATTGTTATTGTCATCATTATCATCGTTACTATTATTACTGTTATTATTATTTCAAGTGCTATATTGCTGTTTTTACCATTTTAACTTGGCATTTTCTTCTCCCTTCTTCTCCCCTCCTGCTAAATAGCCCCTCCTTCGGTCCCCCTCCCCCTCTTCCCCCGTTTATTAGCCCTTCCCCCCCCACCACACCCTCCCCCCACCTCGCCCTGTCTCGCGTTCCCGCAGTGTTGCCAACGCCGCAAAAACTCCCCAAGCAGTCAAGGCAAAAGAACGGGAACTTGGTGCAGCTGCTGCGGGCCGGGGGCACCGCCCTCTGGTTGGCATCCCTGGGCTGACACTGCGGCTGACAATAAGACTGGCAATTAGGATGGCAATGTGCTTGAAGACTGTGGCTGACAACATGGCTAACCCTGTGACTGGCAACATGGCAGCTAACCCTGTGATTGGCAACATGGCTTACCCTGTGGCTGACAACATGGCTGACACTTTCTCACAACACTGGTATACATCTTTCTGCTTTTGTATCACCATAATTGGCACCGCTAAGTATAGTGATTAGCAAACAGTGCCAGCAAAATGGTCGTTGATTTCGGTGCCTCGGTTGCTCCTTGGCACTGCATGGGGAGCTAAGCCCTGGTCTTATTTAATGGTTTAATTAAGGATCCTTCAACTGAATAGATTTATTGTATTCTGAATTATTGCAGAGTCATCTATATTTGGTAATTTATTCTTATACTGTATTTTGCCGCTACAGAAGATTTCCAAACTAAATATGAAATTTGTCAAATAAGGTGACCTCAGCCCCCCAAAAAAACATGCATTACACACACACATCTCATACACACACACTTACACACACTCACGCACACACACACACACACACACACACACACACACACACACACACACACACACACACACACACACACACACACACACACACACACACACACACACACACACACACACACACACACACACACACACACAACACACACATACACAGACGCACACAGATGCATGCATATAAACAGGCATAGGCAAATACATTCTCTCTCTCTCTCTCTCTCTCTCTCTCTCTCTCTCTCTCTCTCTCTCTCTCTCTCTCTCTCTCTCTCTCTTCTCTCTCTCTCTCTCTCTCTCTCTCCCTTTCTCCTTCTCCCTCCTCCTCTCCCTCCCTCCCTCCCTCCCTCTCCACCCCTCTCTCTCTCTCTCCCTCCTCCCTCTCCCCCCCTCCCTCTCTCCTCTCTCTCTCTTTCTCTCTCTCTTCTTTCTCTCTCTCTCTCTCTCGTCTCACGTATGCATACACGAACGGACACCCCTGCAAGCGCGCGTCCCTTGCCAGTCACAAGCAGGGATGGACAGTCAGGGAACACATGCATGTTCTATTGTGCTAGAACAAGTACATCCGCTTACAGTTATCAGAACGGTTATTTGAGAGAGAGAGAGAGAGAGAGAGAGAGGGAGAGAGAGAGAGAGAGAGAGAGAGAGAGAGAGAGAGAGAGAGAGAGAGAGAGAGAGAGAGAGGAGAGAGAGAG
>NW_020872956.1:369391-371891 GCF_003789085.1 Penaeus vannamei | reverse complement strand
TTTCCTCCCTCTCCGTTTTCTTTTTCCTCTCCTTTTTCTCCTCCTCTCCTTTCCTCCCTCTCCCTCTTCTTATTCCACTCCTTTTTCTCCACCTCTCCTCCCTCTCCCTCTTCTTATTCCTCTCCTTTTCTTCCTTCTCACTCGCCTTCCTCCCTCTACCCCCGCTGCCACCCCTCCCACCCCTCCTCCTACCCGCCCTCCTGTCGGACGATCCGCGAATAAATTCTTTCTGGTTTTGAGATAATCTGATGACCTTAGAAACCTATGGATGAGGAAGTCTCTTAGTTTCGAAACCGGTTTTCTGGTTCCTCTTATGGGCGAGGAGGAGAGAGAGGGGGAGTGGAGGAGGAGGGAGAAAGGGGGATTGGGGGGAGGAGGAGGGGAGGAAAGGAGGAGGAGGAGCGAAAGGGGAAGAAAGAGGGGAAGGAGAAGGAGTAGGAGGAAGAGCGAAAGAAGAAGAAGGGGGAGGAAGAAGAAGGAGGAGGAGGAGGAGGAGGAGGAGGAGGAGGAGGAGGAGGAGGAGGAGGAGGAGATAAGGAGAAGAGAGAGGGAAGAAAGAGAGGAGAAGTTTAGAAGGAGGAGGAGAAGGCAGAGGAACGAAAGGGGAAGAAGAAAGAGGAGGAGAGGGAGGAGGAGTAGGAGCGAAAGGGAGAAGAGGAGGTAGAGAGGGGACCGGGAGGAGACCGGAGGGAGGGAGGGGGGTGGAGGGCGTCATTCACAAAGGAAAACCGAAAAAAAGATAGAAATAAAAAAAAAAAAAAAAAAAGAAAGATCGAGAAGAAAAAAAAAAACGGAGAGATAACTTGATTCCGAAGATGTTTCTGTTTTCTTTTGTTAAGAAATGACAGGTCAAATATATATATATATTTCCTTCCTCTTCCTTCCTCTCTCTCTCTCTCTCTCTTCTCTCCTCTCTCTCTCTCTCTCTCTCTTCTCTCACTCTCTCTCATCTCTCTCTCTCTCTCTCTCTCTCTCTCTCTCTCTCTCTCTCTCTCTCTCTCTCTCTCCCTTCCTGTCTCTCTTCTCTTCTCTTCTCTTCCTCTCTCATCTTTTCTTCTCTTCCTCTACTCTCCTCCTCTCTCTCTCTCTCTCTCTTCTCTCGCCTCTCTCTCTCTCTCTCTCTCTCTCTCTCTCTCTCTCTCTCTCTCTCTCTCTCTCTCTCTCTCTCTCTCTCTCTCTCTCTCTCTCTCTCTCTCCTTCTCTCTCTCTTCTCTCTCTCTCTCTCTCTCTTCTCTCTCCTCTCCGTCTTCTTCTCTCTCTCTCTCTCTGTCTCTCCTCTCTCTCTCTCTCTCTCTCTCTCTCTCTCTCTCTCTCTCTCTCTCTCCTCTCTCTCTCTCTCTCTCTCTCTCTCTCTCTCTCTCTCTTCTCTCCTCTCTCTCTCTCTCTCTCTTCTCTCTTCTTCTCTCTCTCCTCTTCTCTCTCTTCCTCTCTCTCTCTCTCTCTTTCGTTCCCGGCGAGACGAGCAGTTTTATGAAATGTCTTATTAAATCAGTTTCTTCTGGATGACTTGCCTTCCGGAAAAGATATTTTTGTACAAATATCTCGGATTCAATTTGAAATACGATTATTTTCATTGTTATTATTTTCATTCTTTATGTTATTATCATTATCTTTACTATTATTGTTATTGCTATCTTTGGTTTAGTTATTAGCTTCAATTGTTATTATATCATTGTATGAATATATGATGATGAAAGATAAATAATTATGTAAATAAGATATATGATAATAGATTGATAATTAATAATGATAGAAATGATGATAATGATAATGATAATGATGATAATAAAATAAGATAATGGAAATAACAATGAAATAATGATAGATAGTAATGAATGATAATCCATAGCAGTAATGATATAATATAATGTAATAAGGAAGATAAATAAAGCAATAATAATGATGATGATGATAATCATAATCATTATATTAGCAATAACAATGTAAATAATGGCAGTAAATGATATTTCTATCATTATCTTCATTGATGTTATTATTATATTATCATCGTCATCCTTGTTGTTGCTGATATCATCATTATCTTTCTTATTGTTATTATCATTGTATCTATTTATTATCATTTTTATTATTTCATTCCATTGTTATTATCATTATTGTCATTTTCATTTTTACTATCTCTCTCTCTCTCTCTCACTCTTCTCCCTCCTTCCCTCCCTCCCCTCCCCTCCCTCCCTCCCTCCCTCTCCCTCCTCTCTCTCTCATCCTCTCTCTCTCCTCTCTCCTCCCTCTCTCTCTCTCTCTCTCCTCTCTCTCTTCTCTTTTTTTTTCTTTCCTTTCTTCCTCTCCTCTTTCTCCTCCCTCTCCTCCCTCTCCCTCTCTCTCCCTCTCTCTCTCTCTCTCCTCTCTCTTTCTCTATCTCTCTCTCTCTTCCTCTCCCTCTCTATCTATCTATCTATCTACCTCTTTCTGCATAAGGAACACGTAAAGAAATTTAGAACAATTTATCTGTTCCATATCGAATCAAAAAAACGTTTTCAAC
>NW_020872956.1:351891-354391 GCF_003789085.1 Penaeus vannamei | reverse complement strand
CATGTATGTATATATGAAGAAGAATATAAAAGGTAGAAGAAAAAAAGTAGAAAAGGAAGAAAAGTTACAAGAAGTAAGAGAAGAGACGAAGACGAAAACAAGTGCACAAAGGAATAACAAAACGACCCAGAAAAAATAAAACAAATTTCAAATAAGACACCAAAAGAAATCGAAGGAAAATGGAAAGTGCATCGAAATGAGACGAGACTCAACTGCTGCAGAGTGTCAGCGCCATCTATCTGTTGTACGGGAATTACGGAAGAGAATGGGATGTTGACAATTATCAGAATCATGATAGGCTAAAACGAGTATGATGTGATTATGATATATATCTCTTTGTTATGTGTTTACCTTTCTACAACTATTGTGTGTGTTTTGTTTGTTTATTTGGTGTGGTGTGTGTGTGGTGTGTGTGTGTGTGTGTGTGTGTGTGTGTGTGTGTGTGTTGTGTGTGTGTGTGTGTGTGTGTGTGTGTGTGTGTGTGTGTGTGTGTGTGTTGACAGGTTTCCCTGGAACTCATTCTGCCCCAGAAGTTTGAATTCCGTCAATATTACCAAGACACTGTTTATAAAAGAAAAAGTTATTTTGGTGGCTTAGGCCTATTTTTTTCTTTGCTTCGTAGCCTATCGATATGTTTTATATTATTTTTTTCAGGAGTTTGTGTTTATTTTCTTAAGATGTTTTTTCCTTGTTTGGGTTTTCCTTTCTACGATCTTCTATTTTTCAAGGCGCTTTATCGTTTTTTTTTTTTAGTGCTTTTATCGCATTTTATTATTTCTTGATTATCCACTTTTTTTCTATTGCCCTTTCTTATTTTCTTTTTATTTTTGTTCCTTGTTCCCTCTACCATTTCTCTCTCTCTCTCTGCATCCCTCCCCCCTCTCTCTATCTCTCTCTCTTCCTTCCTCCTCCTCCCTCCTCCTCCTCTCTCCCCCTCTCTCCTCTCTCTTCTCTCTCCCTCTCCTCCTCTCGTCTCTCTCGGTACCATCAGTCATCTCTGGTCTTAAGTTCCGGCTCTCTCTCTGTCTCTCTCGTCAGTCTCTCTCATCTTCTCATTCTGCTCTCTGTCTTATCCCCCTTCTCTGTCTCTCTCTCCTCATCCCCCCCTCTCTCTCTCTCTCTCTCATTCCCTTCTCCCTTCTTCTCTTCTTTACTGTCTCTCACTCTCCCTCTTTCTCTCTCTCCCTCACTTCCTCTCTCTCTCTCTCTCTCTCTTTCGACGAAGACAGAGAGAAAGAGAGAAAACGAAGGAGTAAGGAGGGAGGGAGTTTGGAGGGGGAAAGGGGGGTGGGGGAGGCTAAGGAGTGGAGCGAAAGATATCCTTGAACTGTACCTGTGTCGTAGGAAGCATCAAGTGGATTATTAAACCTCCAGTTGGGTTTCTTTTCACTCTGAAGACATGGCGGTGGGGGTGGGGGGTTTGGGGAAGTTGGGGGAGGGAAGGGAGGGCCCCGAAAAAAAGGGGGAGGCGATAGAGAGAGGGGCGAAGGGGAGGGGATAGAGAGGGAGAGCGAGATGGATCGAGGAGGGGGGATTTAGAAGGAAGAGGGAGGGAGAAGAGGAGATGGAGAGGGCTGGAGGGAGGGAAGGGAGGGGGCCGAAGAGGAGGGGACTAGAGAGGGAGAGGGAGTGGGGAGGGAGGGCAAAAGAGGAGGGGATAGTGAGGGAGAGAGGGGGGGATAGAGAGGGAGAGCGAGGGGGAGTGGGAGGTGCGAAAAGTGAGGGGAATAAGGAGGATTTTGGGAGGGTGGAGAAAAATGAAGGATACGAGAGGAAGAGGAGGGTGGAAAGGGGATAGGGAAAAGTAAAAGATAATAGGGGGAACAGAGGAGGAAGAGAAACATGCCAAGGAAGAGGGAGTCGAGGAGGAGGGAAGAGAGAGAGAAAGAAGAAAAATAAAGGAGAAAGGGAGAACAAAGAAGAAAGATGGGAGGGGGGCAAGTGGGGGGGGGCAAAGGAGGGATAGGATGGAGAGGAAATCTTTAATAAAGAAGTTGCTCTTGAGATTGTTAAGAGTTTGGATTCCGCTGTGCAAGATATCCGTTAAGTCTCCCTTCTCTATTTTTCTTAACTTTACGTTCAAAGATGACCGGTTAGCATTAGTCGGTGAACGGAATATATCGGAGTGAAAGACGCTCGTCCGTTTTCTCTTGTCTTCGTTCTGTTTTCTTCTCGTTTCTTGTTCTTGTTTATTTGATTATCGTTATTATTATCTCACGTTATCATCGTCATCGTCATCAATATCGTCGCTATTGGCATTATCATCATCGTCGTCTTTATCATTATCATCCTCATCATCTTTATCATCTTCATCATCATCATAATCTTCCTCATCATCATTACCATAATCATCATTATCCTCATTACCATCATCATTACTATCATCATCATCAATCCAAATTTTTACATATTCTAAAAATCTTTATCGTATATTCAGTCGAATATGTCTAAAACTGGCACACGACATACATCGGCGATTGTGTGTGTATGTATGTGTGTA
>NW_020872956.1:339366-342717 GCF_003789085.1 Penaeus vannamei | reverse complement strand
AATAGGTGCCGGAACGGGGAGGGTGATTTGGAGGGTGGGTGATACAAGTTGGGTCAACGTGGCACGTAATTAGAGGTGAGGAAGGAAGCGATGAAGTAGGAAAGGAAGAGGGTAGCGAAATTGAGAGAGAGCAAAAGGGATGGCAGAAAAGATGCGAACGGAACACGTGTGAAGCACGAAAGAGAAAAGAGAGGGGGAGAGGAGGAGGAAAAAGGAAAAGAGATGGGGAAGTGGGAAGAGTGAGAAAGAAAGACATGTGGAAGAAAGAAAAAACGTTTGAGAATGGAAGATGAAAAGGAGAGAATCGAAAAGAAAAGTAGAAGGGAAGAGAGAAGGAGAGAGAGAAAGGAAATAAGGAAGTAAGAAGGAAGTGGAGAGACGGTGGAGGGTGGAGGGGGTCCACAGCGTTCTATAACCTATCATGGACAGTGGCTTTTTATAGGGCGGAATTGCGAACAATGATTAAAGTTCACTTTTTTTCCTCTTTCTTCTTTCTTTCTGTTTCTTGTTTCTTTCCTTCTTTTCTTTCTGTTTTTGTTTCTTTCCTTTCTTCTTTCTGTTTCTTTGTTTCTTCCTTTTTTTCTTTCTGTTTCTTGTTCTTTTTCATTCTTCTTTTCTTTTCTTGTTCTTTCCTTCTTTTTTTCTTTCTGTTTCTTTGTTTCTTCTTCTCTTTCTCTTCTGTTCTTTCTGTTTCTTTCCCTTCTTTCTTTCTTTTAGTTTTTCTTTTTTTTGTTCTCTCCTTTTTTGTTTTTCGCAAGCAATGTAAACATGTGATATATGCTTAATTTTTAATGATCATTTCTGTCATTATGATAAAAGTTTTTATTTATACGAAGAGCTCTAACATACACTGGAGTTGTTGTTAGTCTAATCGTCATTATTGTCAGTATAATGATTAATGATCATGACAAACTTCCTGTTTATTCATTCCTCTGTACCGTTTCCACATTCCGTTCTGTCATTGAATCCGTCTTTCGGCCTTTTTCCCGTTTTATTTGATTATCGGTTTATTCTTGTAATTGTTGGTGTTTTCATTTGTTTTTTCTTTTATCGTCTGTTTTTTTTTTATTGATAACTTTTCCCCGCGATTGTTTGATGTGCCGCGACCCGTGAACGGTGACGTCATAGCGAGTGGCCGGAAGCTGTTTGTTTGTTGCCGTGTGGGGTGAGGTGTGGGGGGTGGGGTGGGAAGGGAGGGAGGAAGAAGGAAGGAAGGAATAAAAGGAGGGAGGGAAGGAGAGTGGAAGAAGAAAAGGAGAAAGTCAGAAGGGCGAATCAGGGAGGAAGGGAGAAGGGAGAAGTGCGCGCACGCACGCACGCACCACCCACCCACCACCCACCACCCACCCACACCCACCCACACCCACACATACACACAGACACACACACACACAACACACACACACCACACACACACACCACACACACACCACACACACACACACACACACACACACACACACACACACACACACACACACACACACACACGTACGTACGTACGTACGTATACATACATCAATTATATATATATATATATATATATATATATATATATATATATATATATATATATATATATATATAACGAGTTTTCTTGAGCGAGACAAGTAGACTGCATGACGGCGAGGGTTCCAGGAACACCAACAACACGGTAATGGTTCGAACGGGGGGGGGGGGGGGTCATGGAAGGTGGGGGCCCGAGAGTCAGGCGCTGATGCACACGGATGATCCCCCTTACCCCTCCCTCCTCTCCCTCTCGCCATTCCCTCCCCCTCTTCCTCCTCTTCCCCTCCCATCCTCGTCCCTTCTTCTTCCTCTTCTCCTCTTCCCTCTCTGCCTCTTCTTTCTCCTCCTCTCTCCTCTTCCTCCTCCTCCTCCCCTCCTCCCTCCTCCTCCTCCCTCCTCCTCCTCTTCTTCCCCCTCCCCTCCTTGTCCTTCTCCTCCTCCTTCCTCCTCCCCCTCCTCCCATTACATCCTACCCCCCCCCCGCTCCTCATCTACATCCTCCTCTCCTCCTCTTCTCTTCCCCGTCCCCCCTCTTCCTTTGTCCTTTTCTTCTCCTCCTCCTCTTCCTTGTCCTTTTCTTCCTTCCTCTACTTCCTCCACCTCCTTCCCCCTCTCCCTCCTTATCCTCTCCTCCTCTCCTCCTCCTCCTCTTCCTGCTGAAGCATCCGAGATCGTGAGCTGAAGCGTTCGTAGCGGCGAGGGTGACCACAGTGGCGACATAGGCCTGAGCGTTTGAGGCGGACCGGCTGGAAAGTGGGGGGGATATGGGAACTAGAGAGCTGTTTTTGTTTGTTTTCCTCTCTCTTCTCTCTCTCTTCTCTTCTCTTTCTCTTTCTCTTTCTCTTCTCTTTCTCTTCTCTCTCTCTCTCTCTCTCTCTCTCTCTCTCTCTCTCTCTCCTCTTTTCTCTTCTCTTTCCCCCTCTTTCTCTTTCTTTTCTCTCTCTCTCTCTCTCTCTCTCCTCTTCTCTCTCTCTCTCTCTCTTCTCTCTCTCCTCTCCTCCTCTCTCTCTCTCCTTCTCTCTCTCTCCCTCTTTCTTCATTCCTCTTTCTCTTTTCTCTCTTGTCTTTTCTCTTTCTCTCCGCCTCCCTCCTCTCCTCCCCCTCTCTCTCTCTTTCTCTTCTCCCTCTCTCTCCACTCTCTCTCCTCTCTCTCTCTCTCCCCTCCATCTCTTCTCTCTCTCCTCTTCCATCCCTTCGCCTCGCTCTCTTTCTCCCCTTTCCCTTCTTCCCCCCCATTTCTCTCTTCTCTCTCTCTTATCTTCCCATCTTCTATCCTCTGTCTCCTCTCTCTCTCTCATCTCTCTCTGCTCTCCTCTCCTCCTCCTCTCTTTTCTCTCTTTCCTGCATTCTCTTTCTCCTTTCCTCTCCCCTCCCCCACTTCTGTCTCTTTCTCCCTCCCCCGCCTGACCCCTCTCTCCTCTCTCCGCTACCCTCTCCCTCTCTCTTCTCTCTCTCTCTCAGATCTCTCACTCATCCCCTCCTCTCTCTCTCTCTCTCTCTCTCTCCTCTCTCTCATCTCTCTCTCCTCTCCTCTCTCCTCTCTCCTCATGATTCTTATATCCAACAGCACCGGTATTTCTTTTACAAAAAGCTCTATAACCACTGTGTAATGTTATTATTATCCCCCTAACTACCTACCAGCATGTGTCCTAAAAATCAACCATGTCTCTCGTTCCTCTTTATGTAGTGTTTCCGTGTCCGTGCAGGTCCACGATCATCACGTACATATTTCTTGTCTTCGTAACTTCTAGTCATTTAAATCCCCCTCCCCCCCTCTCCCCACCCACCTTCGTGTTCGCCCATCCTTCTACAGTATCTCTGGACCTTTCCCCGTCGCGCTAT
>NW_020872956.1:316866-326866 GCF_003789085.1 Penaeus vannamei | reverse complement strand
TTCTCTCTCATTTTTTTCTTCGTCAAATCTTTTCCGGGTCACGGCTTCCGAATCTTGCGGTTCATTTCACTTCCTTTCTTTCCTCCTCCTCCTCCTCCTCCTCCTCCTCTTTCTCGCCTTCCTCCTCCATCCCTCCGTCTACCTTCCTTCTTTCCTCTCCTCCTTCTCTTCTTCTTACTAGTTTCTCCCTTCCTCCCTTCCCTCTTTCTCCGCTCACCTCGTTCCCTCCCTCCCCTTATATCCCTCCTTAATTTTCTCTCCCTCTTCCTTATCACTTTCTCCCTTTACCTTTCGTTCCCCTTTCTCCCTTCTCCTTCCATCTCTCTTCTTTCCTGTTTTCTCCCTTCCCCTCCATCCCTCCTTACTAACTCCTTCCTCCTGTTTCCCTGCTTTTTTTACTGCCCCCTTCCCTCCCATCTTTATCTTCCAGATTCCCTCCCATTTCCTTCCTTCCTACTTCCCTCCCTCCTCATGACGTCTTTCCCCCTCTTTCTTACCCATACCCTTTCCTCACCACCTCCCTTCCTCCTTTCTCTTCCCCCTCACACCTCCTTTCTCCTACCCCTTCCCTCTTTTCCCCTACCCAATCCCTTCCTCATCCCTACCATCTCACCCCTCCCGCTTCCCTCCCCCCCTCCCTGCACCCTCCTATCTATCCCTCCCTCCATCTTCACCCGTGCCTATTTCGCCTTCTTTTGTTCCACATTCGTCTATTCAAGAGGAGGGGGTTGCTTAGGGGGGGGGTGTAGGGTGTGGGGTTTGGGGCTGTTCCATTCCACGTCACCCCCCCCCCCTCCGCCTCACCTGTTCATGTGCAGAATGTCAACACGGGTAGAAGAGGTCGTCTTGTGCGCGAAGTGAGGTCTGACGAGCGGAAGGAGGATGGTGGAGGAGGATGGGGATGAGGAGGGGAAGGAGGATGGGGAGGAAGGTCGCCTGATATATGGTTGATGAAGGAGGGATGGGGAGGAGGAAATTATTGAGGTGAGGGCTGAGTATGAGGGAGGGATGCGCAAAACGCGTCCTGACATACGTCTGGGGCCGAGAGGTAGGATGGGGACAATCAGGAAGGGGGATTATTAGGAAGAAAGCAGGCTGGAAGGAGGATGGGGGAGGAGGATGGATGAGGAAGAGGACGGGCGATGATCGCAGGAAGTAGAAAGGGGGAGGAAGAAGGAAGGTGGAGGAAGAAAGGGAAGAGGAATGGGGCATGACGGAGGGGAAGTAGATGATGCGTGAGCAGAAAGGAGAGGATGATGGGAGAGGAAAAAGCAGGAGGATCGATGGGACAGCAGGAAGGGCGGAGGCAAGGGTGGAGGAGGTTCATGGGTGAGAGGAAGAGGAGGGATCGGAAGGATTGGATGAGGGCGAGGGAAGGAGGATGGGGAGGGAGGGAAAAACTGGATGGAGGAAGGAGGCGGGAAATGAGGAGGGGAAGGAGTATGGGAGAAGTGAGGGTGATGAGAAAGGAAAGAGGCATGGTGGAGAAAGGAGGGTCGCCGAGGAGGGCAGTGCGTGAGAAGAAGGCGAGATGGGGAGGAAGGAGGGGAGGAGGGCAGGGAAAGGAAGATGGGGAGGCCAGGGGAGGTGAAGCAGGTATGTGGAGGATAGGAGGGATGAGGAGACGGGAGAGGATGGGTTGAGAAGCGAGAGAGGGAGGGGAAGTGAAATGGGAGGAAGGAAGAAGGAGGGAAGGGGAAGGAGGATGGGAGGAAAAGGACACGGGCCGCAGGAATCCGAGTTGAGGGTAAGGAGGCCATGGATCTCTAGCCTAGAGGTAAGAGGGCAGGGGAGTCGCACGTTAGAGTGCGTAGATGAGGTCCTCTCTGCAACCGTAGCCCTGGCTCTAGACTCTTGATACTCTAGAAGCATGTCGTTCGAGGGTGGGGAGGACGGGAAGGAAAAGAGGTCCATGGGCGGACGACGCGCGTCTCTAAGGGACACTGCACCAGGCAGCGATAGAGAGGAGAACTCGAGGAACCGGGAGCGATCGCGCGGCGGGAGAGTCCACCACTATGTTATCGCAAGGGGGGTAGAAGAGGCGAGTCCGTGAGCATGACGCGCGGACAGTAGGCGAAGGTGATGTTCGCCTAGTTAATCAGACCTACCCCTCCGACGTAGCGACCGAATCCGCTAAGCAGGAAGCGAAGATACTCCGGAGCATAGGATCCGGCCTTGCTTGGGGCGATAGCATGACTCCGCTGTACTGTCATTCGACAGCCTATGTGCAGGAGCTTTGTTCAAAGAAACTTCACTGGCAAAGTCTGGTAGAAGAGTCACGGAAGCGCCAGCGTAACGGTGAAGAGGGTAAGTAAATCTTAGGAGTAGATGAAGCGGTCCCCTTCTCCGGGCTTCTTAACCAGCAGCGTCCCTTTATGCGCGAGGCCTAAGCGCACCAAGAAAGTGAGTGCGCTACATCCATTCCTACGAGAGCCGTATCGGAAAGAGAAGGAAGCAGTGAAACTAGTGCGATGGGTGAGAGCGCCTACCGAGGGCGCCTCTTGCGAACACACTGAGCTCCGCCGCTAGCTCAGCCGTACTCAGAGGGTAGACTTCACGTAACAGCATATACGCAACCAGACGAAGCCGACGGTGATTCAGAGCATGGAACTCGCTTCCTCACGCTCTCAATAATAGAGATTACTTCCCAGAGGTCTCGCTCTACCCGCCACACTTTAGGTCCTCCTTCCTTCTCCCTCCGTGTGCACTTAATTGAGCAGCGTCCTACATGCCAACACTCGTCAGTATTCAGCCTCCCGCGGTTAACCTCGTCTTAGCTCCCCTGACACACATCCCATCACGTAGCGCCTCGTTCTCCCGCTCATCACATCGCCTCCTTGGGGGAGAAGAGAAAGCAAATTACGCTGCTAATTCTTCCGCGCCTTGCTCAATCGCCCGGCGCCCCATCATCCGAGCGTAGTTCGCTACAGTCTACAAGGACCTCTGCGTGCTTTCAGGCGTACCTACGAATGACTCAACCATCTCCCTCCAGTCGTCCCCGCTTAAGGATAGTTGGCGGCTAACAGGAAAGAGTGCATGGGAGTTCGATGGAGGAGAAGAGACGTGAGAGTAAGGAGAAGATGAGACACGGGGGAGGATGAAGAGTGAGAGGGGGAGAGGAAGACCAAAGGATGCGGGAGAAGACAGCGGAGGGACGGCTCGAAGGTGTGAAGAAGCGGAGGAGAAGGAGAGGAGGGGAGAGAGGATACACAAAGGATGCGGGGAGAAGACAGGGGAGGAAGGGGAAGAATGGGAAAGAAGGGGAGGGAAAGGAGCAGAGGGAGAGGAGACAAGGATGCGGGGACGAGAAGACAGAAAGGATGAAGGAAAGTTATGGAAGAAAGGCGAGGAGAAGGAGGGACTGTTGGGAGAATAGGGGAGGGAGGGCGAGGGATGTGGTATGAAGAAGGGGAGGGAGATGGAGGACTGTTGGCTGAAATGGGGGGCGATGGGGGGAGAAGAGGGACAGCAAGGGAGGAGGGAGGAAGTATGAAGTGGAAGACGGGGCCTAGGGAGGAGATGAGGGACTGTTGGAGAATAGGGGATGGGGGCCTGAGGGTTGGGGAGATAGAGGGCAAAGAGGACAGAACGAGAGAGAGAGAAAGACGATGAGGACGGAAGCGGAGGGCAGGATGAAAGGTGAGAGGCGAAAGAGAGGCTGCGCACTGGTAAACAGCGCGCCGCCTATTTGTGCCCTACTCGTTCTCCCTTATCTCCTTCTCTCTCTCTTTCTTCTTTTTTTGCCTTCTTCTTTCTGTCCTCTCTCTACCCTTCCCTCTCCCTCGGGTCGGCCTGTGGGCCTCTCTCGCCCTCCTTGTACCTCTTCGCTCGAGTCCATTAAAGCTCTTCGTTGAACGCCCCACTTAACACACAAGTCTGCCCTCCCTCTGATTCCATTGTGCCTTACTCGACCCGAGTCTCCCTTCTCTCGGTTCCGAGCGGACCCAGCAGTCCGCGCTTCAACGGGCCTATCGCCTCGCAGCGTCATCTCATTACTTCTTCAAGCACCTTCATAGACTATGTGTATATACAGCGTGTAACTTCCTGTTTCTTACTCCCTTACTATCCATTCTCACTCACTACTCACTCCGTATACCGCCCGACCAGTCGCAATCGATACCTCTCGCCAGCCCGCGACGCCCGGCCGTCAATTGCCAATATGGAACCGTTTAACTAAGCATACCTGTAGTGTAAGGTAGCGACATACAAATCTACCCCGTATACTACCCCCCCTATTCACCATAGTAGGTCTTAGTCGTTCAAATCGTATATACTAAGTAGCTAATGTACTCATATTAACATATATACTTTCTACTATCCGGTACTAAGCTATCACATTACACTTTAGACACAAACCCGTCTTCATATCCAGAGGTCTCCAGTCGACGCGGCGCATCACCCTTCGCTTCATCTTCAAGCTCAGCGATGAAACGATATCCAGTCCCTTCCTCAGCACTCCCTCACTCATCTCTTTATCGGCTTCTGCCATCTTCCTCGAGCCTGCCACTATCAAATACACTCCGATATATCAAACAGATCTACACCAGACTGCCTAGCTATCCTCATCTTGGCAATACGACGCACGTATGCCCAGCTAATTCTCCAGCCAGTTCCTTCGAACAACCGGTATCCTGACCAGATTCACTCTTTACTGAGTCACTTTCAGGCCCGTTTCCCAGTGACTAGTTCAGCCGCTATACTCTCTAATAACATTAATTCATGATCTATTGCTATACTTATACTCACTACAACCTGATTATTTTCCCGCGTGAGGAACTCGTGACCCTCATCTGCCCTCCTCATATCAGGCTATCCCTATCTATATACCCTCGCGCGACGCTGTGAACTGTGTCAAAGAAAGCCGCTCACTTTAGATGAGTACGCCTAAACTAGTCGATAGCTCTAAGCTAGCCTATCTACTTACTCCTGCACGTCATCATAGATATAGCATAAACTTACGGAATTTCACTCGTGATCAGATATAGATAATACGCCCATACTTAGGTTAGATACTTACGGCAGTTATTATATATACTGATATAATACTCGTACTTGAGCCCACGAATAATACTATATATATCTACGTGTATATCCAAGACCTTGTGCGTCCCACCTCGCTCTCCCCTCGCGCTCAATCCCGTACCGCCTCGTGGTATGTAGGGTCTGCCCGTTTGAATATCTTCGCGCTCTTTGCCTGGTGGCGTTCTTTTGCATTTTTCTGAGTTCTGCTGCTTTAGCCAATATTCCCCTTAGCTCACAGCTTAATATGGCACATGACAGCGATATTTCTGGCAACTTGAAGAAAATGCGAAGTCAGCACCAGTGGATAGATCGGTACTACACACAAAGCATCTAGCTACTCTTCTTTCTATCCGTTCTGCTCTCCTCTGCTCGCTGTCTTCGTCTCTCGCGTCTCTCTCTCGTCGTCCTTGCGTCTTCTCTCTCTCTCTCTCTTTCTCTCTCCTCTCTCCTGACATAATCACTCCGTCCTCCTTCGGTCTACATCAATACTACACTCTCGCGCTTATATCACACTTAATACACCGTGTTCGCCGCTTCGTGTCGGTCTCCTCTCCCTACGCCGTCCCGCGGCTTCTGCTGCCCTCGCGAGATCTAAGTGTCGTCTCCCTATACCTCCTATGTCGATATTATCTCTTACTCGTCTCTCGTTCCTCCTCTCCTCTCTACCTCTCCCTCTACTCTTCTCTTCTCTCCTCTCTCCGCTCTCTCTTTCTCTCTCTCCCTTCGTTACACACTATACACACAAGCAAACATAAGTGAGCCCTCCAATGGAAGCAATCCTGAGCGTGACGAGACGAAAGCGCGCAACTTCAATTATACTATCTATATAAATATAGCGCTTCCCAATCCAGTTTATCTTCTGGGTGTGGTATGCTGAGTATCAAAGTGCATTAACAACAGACTTGCAACACTAGACGAGAAATGTAATACGTTGGTTTGTTCAGCTTATTTTTTAAATTTCGTTCACAGGAAAGTTGTTTGCCCCGCTCATACTTTTTAACTGCTACCAAAAACAATACAAGCAAGTCACGTAAGCACACGTGCCTGTTTCCTGAATCCATGATTTGATTCAGATGCGAAATCATATATCACAACGTAACTCCAATAGCCGCGAAATAACTAACTTAGGCACCAACGTTGTGCATCGTTCCGTTCAATGATCTCTCCTCGCCTTGATCGAAGTGAATATCTATCTATTGTCATCAACTAATCCCTGTCTATTGAGCCGGCCCATAACCTCACGACGCCGAAGAGCGTATAATATAACTACTTCCTATCGCCCTCCGTGTCCTTCTCCTCCTTGCATTCCATACCCGTGAATTCGCGTCGCACATCTATCGCTGACTCTTTCCTTCCTAAGCGCTTCACTATTCCCGCCTATCGTGGGGGTGGGATAATCAGTTGTTTTGGTAAGACATTGTTCACCTGGTATCATATTATGTATCACAATCATCATAGTTGTTATTATTGCTATTGTAGTTTTACAATTATTGCTCGTTATCTTGGTACTTATTATTAGGATTATATTTATCATCCTAATTATTATCATTTTAATTATTCTACTTATCATTGTCATTATCGCTATTATTGTTATTGTTATCGTTACTATCACTATTACTATTTTACTACTAACGGGACCCGTGGAAATCCCACAGAACAAAAAAGAAAATGAAAAAGAAATTGACAAAAAAAAAAAAAAAAAAAATACTTTCTCCCCTTTTACCCTTCTCCTTCCTTTCGTCTCCCAACTCCCTTCTTCTCTCCCTCTCCCTCTTCCTCCGCCGCTCCCTTCCCCGCTCTGCCGCACCCTCTTCCGCCCCAATCTCCCTTAGGTTCACTCCTCCCCTCCTGCGTTAAGCCCTCCACTTTCCTATTTCCCTCCTCTTTCTCCTTAAATCCCCCCTCCCCCTCCTCCGGCGCTTCCTTACCCCAATCCCTCACTCGCCCTTCCCTCTTTTTTCTCTCTCCGAGTCCCCCCTCCCTCTCTCCTCAGCCTTCTCCCTTTTTTCATTCAGCTCCTTTTCCCCTTCTCCTTCTCTCCCTTTTTTTGAGCTCCCTCCTCTCCCTTTCTTTATCTTCCTTTTCCTTTCGCCTTCCCCTACTACTCTCTCTCTCTCTCTCTCTCTCTCTCTCTCTCTCTCTCTCTCTCTCTCTCTCTCTCTCTCTCTCTCTCTCTCTCTCTCTCTCTCTCTCTCTTCTCTCTCTCTCTCTCTCTCTCTCTCTCTCTTCGGATTGTCACCTATGCATTAACTGTCGGTCAAACTACTTCAGTGCAGTCTCGAAAAATGATAATAATAATAATGAAAATATTGATGATGATAATAATAATAACAATAATCATTATTACTATGATGATAATAACAATGATAATGATAACAATGATATTATTCATAACAGTAATGATGGTGATAATATAGTTATGATGAGATTGTTATAAATTCGTAATATGATACATGTTGTCAATAATTATCCTCATTTTACACCAAAGTTCAAGTGACTCCAAGTCCGCAGTCATGGAATATAAATATATGCAAATCCATGCACGAACGTACTATCACGCAAGATACCTATGACCTCAAAGTATGTTAATTGTAATCATTACCCTTACAGCCATTATGATAACTAATTATATCCTTACTGACGCTTTAATGACCGTTGATATAGTTAAAAGCAGTGTCACTATATCATCATGAATTATATTAGGTATCATTCTTCTTCATTATCATAACAGTTAGTCTAATTATCGAAAGCAGTCCTTTATCCATACTATGTACTGATTTATTAATGTTTATCTTTATCGTCTTATCTAGTTCCCTCGTTCAGTTTCCATCACAATCTAAATTTTTCTTACCTTTTTCCCAGAGTTTCCTTTATTTCCTCTCTTCTTCCTTCCATTTTCTCTTCCTTCTAATCTTTCTATTTTCTCCTCCATCACCCTCCATTATTTTCCTCCTCGTCTCCCCAATATTCTATTTTTTCTCTTTCCACATTTATTCTCTCCTTCCTTCTATCATTCCCTTTCATTCGATAATGCTTTATTTCCTTTCTCGCATATATCTTATCTGTTCTTTCTTTTTATTTTCTGTATTTTTCAACCTTTGACAATTTCTCAACAACGCTGACGCATGAGGTGGAACTCTACGGATAACGACCGCCACGTTTCACACTCCGAGGCACACACACGTAGCATTCGAGTCAGCAAAAAAGAGACGAGAAAAAAAGAAAGAAAAGGAAAACGAGAGAGAGAGAGAGAGAGAAAGATAGAAAGAGAAAGATAGAGAATAGATAAAAGATAGAAGATAGATAGATAGATAGAGAGAGGGAGAGAGAGAGGAGAGAGAGAGGGAGAGAGAGAGAGCGAGAGAGAGAGAGAGAGAGAGAGAGAGAGAGAGAGATAGAGAGAGAGAGAGAGAGAGAGAGAGAGAGAGAGAGAGAGAGAGAGAGAGAGAGAGAGAGAGAGAGCGAGAGAGAAAGAGAAGAGAGAGAGAGAGAGAAAACTGTAAAAAAAAACCCAACCAACTCCCTACACTCCCCCCCCCCCTCCCCCGAGTCAATAATTCCAGCCGTCATTTTCTTTCATTCTTCCTCATGGCAAGTTCGAATGACGCCATTAACTAAATTCCGAATGTCAGAGCTGATTAANCCTGTTTATTCTTCTCTTCTTGCCACACCAGACATTCCAATGTCGTGTTGTCTATCTCTTCCATAAGAATTATGTATTGATGTAACGCTTGCTTGTTCATCACCGGTTGTCACGTGTTAACAACGTGACTTAGAGCGATCTTTAGACCACTGTGTAGATCTACATGGTCTACATTCTACATATTTTATTCTACATAAGATCTACATTCTTCATATTTCAACCATACTGAAGTGGCAAAGCTTTGGGAAAGGCAAGAGTTATTTTCAAGAACCAAGAAATCGCGGTCCTGTTCAGAAGGATATCAAGTGTAACGTACAGATCCAACCCTGGAAAATCACGAAAAAAAATGATGCTCTAACAAAGAACGATGAAACGTGCTTTGAAGAATTATACTCGATCAGACAACAGATGGACGCTCCCATCCCAATTATGGACTCTCGAAGTGTAATCAATCTATCAGTAATTGTAAGTACAAAAGCGTTGTTTCTGCATAAAACATCTTTCGTATATCGTCTCATTGTACTCATTTGCGAAAGAGATTGTACACTTTTATTTTTCTCTACTTACGCTGAATATTCCGCTCCTTAAAACAATATATATCACTTTTGTTATGTCTCGTATTCAGTTGCAAGGTTTATTGTTTTCATCTGCATCGTCTCTCACTTCCGCCCCTACCCTCTGCAAAGCTTTCTCATATTTGCAAAGTATTATGAGCTCACGGTTGAATCTAATGTTACATGTATCAAGTTACATACTTCCTTTGTCAGGTGATATTTGCCTTTCTCTTCAAGCATGTATGACTAATTTTCATTTCTTATAATTCACGTGGAGTAACGAGCAAACAGAATGTAAAGAGATGCATAAACATTGAGCCAAAGTGAACGCAATGCTTCTATTGATCGTGGCTTCATGCAGAGAGGGAGACGGGTTGTGTTTTCTGTGTTGTGAGTTAAAGGCCCGTCGTTGACTAGCGCAACGGCAGTATCTGTCAGTGCAATTGTTATTTCATAAAAGGGTATTCTTGCAGCACAAACGTGGAACGATCGTTAAGTGTTCTTTTCTAATGAAAATGTAATGTAAATGAAAGAGTGTAATACGTCCACTGATATTGCGATATTTACTATTTTTTGTATGTTTCACATTCAAAATACATTTAAATTGCTTGCCCTGCGTCATGTAAGAAAAAACGACAGTTAGTTTCCTCATAACATGATTCTGTTCATAGTGCAGAATGTCGAGTGTTCTCAATAAAATGCGTGTTTTAAAAAAAAGTAGTATCTGCAATCTGTGAAAATAAAACGTGATTAAATTGTGCAATCACACTGCACCCTCGTG
>NW_020872956.1:306866-311866 GCF_003789085.1 Penaeus vannamei | reverse complement strand
AGTGTAATGCTCGCGTGGCGGCGTATACGATCAAACTTTTATTAAAATAATTACCAAGTCTAATATCAACATATTTCCTCGTGGGAGACACCAAGGCCAGCTTATGGATATCCTGGGAATTATTAAAAGAGAATTTCCAGTTGCAAGCACAGGAGAGCTGTGTTGCGACAAGGGACGAGTGTTAGAATATACTCGGATAATTCAGGCTACAATTATTTGTGAAGGCTGGATACAGAGAAATTTAAATAAAGTCGTAGTTTTAGTTTCATAACTGTTATGACAATGCGCAAACACACGCACACAAATAAGTATATATAAATACATACATACATACATACATACACACACACCACACACACACACACACACACACACACACACACACACACACACACACCACACACACACATATATATATATATATATATATATATGTATGTATATATAAAAACATTTATGTAAATATATTTATAGGTAGATAGATATGTACATCTCTCTCTTTCTCTCTCATATATATATATATATATATATATATATATATATATATATATATATATATATATATATGTGTGGTGTGTGTGTGTGTGTGTGTGTGTGTGTGTGTGTGTGTGTGTGTGTGTGTAGTGTATGTATGTGTATCTGTATACATACATATACAGACACACACACACACATATACATACATATATATACACACATACATACATCAAATGTATGATATATATACACATACTATAGATATGCACACAAAACACACACACCTATATATGTATATGTATATATATATATATATATATATATACTATATATATATTATATATATATATATATATATATATATATATATATATATATTATGTATATATATATATATATATATATATATATATATATATATATATATATATATATATATATATAATATATATATATATATATATATTATATATATATATATATATATACTATATATTTTTATATGTATGTTATGTATGTATATATATATATATATATAAATGTGTATAATGTATAGCATGTTTTCAATATGTATATGTGTGTGTGTGTGTGTTTGTGTATGTATTTATACATAGGTTATGTTTTAGCGTTGGTTAGTTGTCCGTTCCGCTCTTTTAGTGTGTTAGCAGGATAACTCAAAAGGCTAAGAACAGATTTCATAATATCTTTAGCAGAGATGTGTATTCGCTCAGCTTAGATACCATTAAATTTCGGTGGCAGTCCGGATCATGTTCCGCATCCTGCGCAGATTTTAATCAAATTTTTACCAGTGTTCTCGACTTATATGCCATTAAATTTGGTCGGTGATTCAAGTAATTATTCGGATCTTGCGAAGGACAACTCAAAAAGTGACGAACAGACTTTTAAGAAATTTTAAGCAGAAGTGTATCGTAGACCACCTTAGATGCTATCTAATTCTGATGGTGATTCGAGTCATGATTCATTAAAATAAATTAAAATTAAAATTGCACAGGGAAAGACAGACATCACAAGTGTACTTGAGAAAGGGGTTATTTCAGTGTTATACTTCAAGTGTGAAAATTCTTACTGCTTATTAATTTTAACATAATTTTCATGTATGAATATTTTTATTGCAACAGTGAACCTATTGCCTGGTGGTGTTGTGTGCTCTCTGAGTGCTTCTAGTTATGCTTGTAATTTTCCTGTGATTGTTATATTACTTGGGTATGTTGTTTATTTGACGATAGCCTTATAACTATTTCTAGTTGGAGAACTTTCTTTCCTAGTGTATACATGCTAAGGGTAAGGAATTGCATTGTTGCTTGTCCCCCTCAGTTGACCTGGCTGTTCATGTCCTCCTTTTTTATGTTACTGGTTTGAACAGAACAGATATGTATTGTTGATATATGGGTCTAATGTAGCGCATTTGTGGTTACTACGAAGCACTATTTTCTATTTGTTGATTTTAAAAAATTGTAAATTCATCACCAGTTTTATGTAGTAGCACACACCTGGAGATTCACGCATGCCTCTTAGTCTACATGTCAGTGTATCAAGATTTGAACACGTTTTTTGAAATAATTTTCCTGAAAAGATTGGCAACCATCTCACGGAATTTGTCCCAGTACTCGAGAATTATCGTTTGTCAGGACATAGCGAATTAAGACATGATGTAACATGCCCCAGGTTATTTATTCATATATTGACTGACTTATCATGGGATTCATATCAAACCTGTGTTCAAGAAATGAAGGGACATAATAACAGATGTCAAGCATGTGGAACATAACATATAACTAGAAAGGCTTATCTTTAATGTAGATATAATTCGGATAAAAGCAGTGATAATGCTGAAATCCGCTAGATATAAATTGATAGCCATAGTTTCACCGTACAGGTACTGTAAAGCTTGCATATCACATTAAATCAAAGTTTGTAATATCGGAAGTCCTCAGTAGGTTGTATTAGCACCGAAAAAAATCAATAAAGTGTTAACAGATGCATATTACTGGGATTGGGGTGGAACTAAGGGTTTGGCAACAGCGCATCACATAGGTGCCATAAAGAGGATCCGGTAGCAAGGTTTACCCGTCCATAGACCCCTTTAAATCGTCGAATATAGCGACTGTTGTTCTTCCATCCCTCAGCAAATTGGTCAGCTGTCTGGATTAGGCTCAGTTCAGTTATTTTTCTAGGCCTATTTTAGGTGAGCCTTTGAATGAACTGTCTTATTTGTTCTTTTCCTTCCTCGTTATTTCCTCTTAACAGCTTTGATGGAGTCGCTCTTTGTTAGCTTTGAAAGCCCCCAGAAGGGTTGCTGGAGCACCACCAGACCACATTAAACTCTAAAGGTGCTACTGTTCTTGATATTATTGTACTAGAAGTAAGTCATTTGGTATACCACATCCTTCTTACATTCACGTCTCTGCCACTCGAAAGGGTACTTCTGAAGATCACTTTACGATTTTCTTTTAATTATTATTGCGTTCTCTTCCCCTAAACCTTTTCCATGTTAAAATCTCGATTGTTTATGTAAAATTATCTGCCTCGCATCAACAGCTAAGGTCATTAATGGCGAATGTCTTGTGGGATTAAAAGATAGATAATTAAATTGTTTAAAAATATATCAATAATGCCTCTGATGAGTGAAAATAAATAAGAGATATTGTGTTAAGAACCAAAACATGCGACTTTGTTTCGTCTCCTTGTCTTGCGCTTCCCCTGCTTCGTTTGTTGGCGTCTTTCTCCATCACTATCGGCTCTCTCTTGATTTCGGCAGTTGCTTCTTCTTCTGCTTGGTGGCCACTAGTTGATTGGAATATACAGAGTATTTATGGATTGGTGGGGGGGGGGGGCTCTGCGATCATAGGTGATTGATATTTCTCTCTCTTCTCTCTCGCTTTATCTCTCTCTCTCTCTTTCTCTCTCTCTCTCTCTCTCTCTCTCTCTCTCTCTCTCTCTCTCTCTTGTCTATTGTCTCTCTTTCTTTTCTCTCTCTCTCTCTTGTCTATTGTCTCTCTCTTTTCTTCTCTCTCTCTCTCTCTCTCTCTCTCTCTCTCTCTCTCTCTCTCTCTCTCTCTCTCTCTCTCTCTCCTCTCTCCCTCTCCCCCTCTCTCTCTTCCCCTCCCTCCCTCTCCCCATCTCCCTCTTTCCCCCTCGCCCCCTTCTCTCTCTCTCTCTCTCTCTCTCTCTTTACTCTCTCTCTCTCTCTCTCTCTCTCTCTCTCTTCTCTCTCTCTCTCTCTCTCTCTCTCTCTCTCTCTCTCTCTCTCTTGCCCATAGTATGATTATGTAAAAAAGACGGCAAGGATTTCAGATCTGAAATGTCATAGAATTTTGTTTTGAAGTCTGGGAAATTATGGAAAATTTAGTATTTGTGTCTTTTAAATATTTAAAAGTCTGACAGATTTTACATATGTTCTGATAACGTCTTCAGAAGGAATTCAAAATTAAGTACAAAAGATTAAAAAAACTAAATGAAAAGTTTAAAAATTAAAGATCCGAAATTAATGCATACGGATTCATTGAAAGCAACTGGTCTTTAAGTGTGAAAAAAGTACATTCACAAGTCATTTCTTAAATCTTATATATTTGACATCGGTTTCGAATTACAGTTATTGTACATGTTGTAATGGGATATATGTATCATGAATCTGCATCAAATATTCAAAGAAAACTGTAAAATGTTATAGAAAAAAAACGCTCGAAAGTCATGGAATTTTGATACCAAAAAAGTGCACGAACATAGTTTTGCGACATTTTTTAAAACCATGGCTTTCACATATATGGTGGAAGTGTGAAAAATGTCAACGGCAATGCAATATATATCTAGTATTACAACGATACCTATTATTTTCAGTACGAAACTAGCGTTATTAAGGGAACACCAACTCACAGGATAGATGTCTAACTTAGAAGACTGCTGCTTTATCTTTTCATGTTGACTTATTATTATTATCATTATTATTACAATTCTTCAACCCTACGTTGACTTTTTTATTAACTCAAATCCCTTTCTATCTACTTCGTTTTTATCCATTAATTTGTAAACTTTTCTCATATTACTTTTTAGTATTTCACTCTGCGTTCACTTTCTTAACTCAAATCCCTATTTATCTACCTCGTTTTTATCCATTAAATTTTATACTTTTGTTATATTAGTTTTTGGTAATTTTGAATGTAGAAGGCTTTGTTAAATGGCAACCAACATTCCCTTCAGCTCACTTCGATGACGTCACTCGTCGAAATATAAATCCTCGCAAAACAACTAACGCAAAGAACTATAACAAACGTTACCTTTACGCACAGCCATGTACAATACTTACTACGGTTTTACATAGCGACGCTCTCTATGACCATTCACCTTTAATGCCAAAGTTAATGGAAAGAACAACGACTGAAAATCTCTATGACCATTTACCTTTAATGACAAAGTACATAATGGAAAGAACAACGACTGAAACTTGTATTTACCTTTATCTCAAATATTCATTCCATCCTGCCAGGCGCTTCCCGATACAGTCA
>NW_020872956.1:299366-301866 GCF_003789085.1 Penaeus vannamei | reverse complement strand
GCGATCAAAAACGTAACTCTCTTTTCGCAGATAATAATAAAACTCAAGACTTGCTGGCCTCTTCAACATGCATTTGCATACAAACAGCTCCCAAGAGAATTTTCTTTTTTCTTCTTTTTCTTCTTCTCTCTCTCTCTCTCTCTCTCTCTCTCTCTCTCTCCTCTCTCTCTCTCTCTCTCTCTCTCTCTCTCTCTCTCTCTCTCTCTCTCTCTCTCTCTCTCTCTTTAACCAAGCCAATTTATTCATTCCACGATTCTTCTCAAACTTTATTTGAGCAAAGGTATTCTTATTGGTGTTATCATTATCTCAATAAGGTTATTGTTATTGATATTTATTGTTGTTTTTGTTTTGTTTTTATTGTTATTATTATTATCATTATTATTGTTTTTTTATTATTATAATTACTATTATTATCATTATTACAATCATTATCATTGTTTATTTATTATCGTTATTATTATCATTCTTAGTATTATTATAACTATTGTTAATATTATCATCGTTATTTTTTATTATTATCGTTATTTTGTTGCTGCTGTTCTTTTAAAATTATTGTTATTATTATTAATGATAATTATAATTACTATTGTTGTTATTACTATTACTTTATTATTATTATTATAGTTGTTATTATTATTGTTATCATTATTATCATTTGATCATCATCATCATCATCACCACCATCATCGTCATCATTAATATCACTGTCATTGTCATTAAAGTTATTGTTTGTACTATTATTCTAATTATTTATTAAAATTAAAATGATCATTACTGTTGCTCTTGTTTTTATTTTTGTCATTGTTATTATTATTGTTACTTTTATTATCGTTGTTATTATTATTATTATTATTATTATTAACATTATTTTTATTATTATTATTATTATTAATGTTATTGATATAATCATTATCATCATTACTGTCATCATCACATCGTTATTATTATATTATTATTGTTATTACTGTTATCATCATTATCATTAATATTTTGTTGTTGCTATTATAATTGTCATTATGACTACTTTTCGATTCATTATTATTATTATTCATATTATTATTGGCATTATTATTTTTTTTAATTACTTCTATTATTGTGATTATCATTATTTTCATAATTATTATTAATATTATTATCGTTATTATTGACATTATCATTATCATCATCATTATTGTTAATATCACATTTTATTATTACTTTATTGTTATTACTAGAGAGAGAGAGAGAGGGGGGGGGGTAGATAGAGTGAGAGGGAGTAGGGAGGAGAGAGAGAGAGAGAGAGAGAGAGAGAGAGGAGAGGGAGAGGGAGAGAGAGAGAGAGAGAGAGAGAGAGAGAGAGAAGAGAGAGAGAGAGAGAGAGAGAGAGAGAGAGAGAGAGAGAGAGAGAGAGAGAAGAGAGAGAGAGAGAGAGAGAGAGAGAGAGAGAGAGAGAGAGAGAGAGAGAGAGAGAGAGAGAGAGAGAGAGAGGAGAGGGAGGTTCAAATGCCTTAAATTTTACTTTTAATCTACCAGCAGTGTTCTGATGCCTGTACTTCATATTTGACTCTTTCATTGTCCAAAATATATTGCTGAAGCTCAATTTCTAGCTCTTCATCTAGATTGTTGTTACAAACATAATTTATCAACTCGTCATCTTTAGTCTCTAAACACTGAAAGGCATTTAATACTTCATCATAATTAATAAAGATGCAGAATTACCTTTCTCTATTACTTCTTGGAATATCGTCACTTTCCTTGTGACTCTTCCTTTCGCATTGTCTCTCTTCCTCTTCAGAGAGTTGTATTCCTCTTGCCAACCATGGTGGAACCGAATGCTCTACGAGAAAAGGGTCAGAAACCTTTCAGTCGTGAGATTCATTTATTCAGTAAAGGAAAATTTCGACCTGAAACAATTAATAATGTAAGGAAGGAAATAACAGAAATCAACACTAATGTACACAAACATCACTCACAAAATAAACATGCATATTATGGAATAGGATAATATGTAATGGTTTGAGATCTGACGCAAGAAATCAAATTTAAATAATCCAACCTCATGTAAATCACACACTTTCCACAGACCAAACATGCTAACCTAGCCTTTGTCAGAGTAAAAAAAAAAAAAAAATCAGATGCCAAAATTCATGTCATAGAAATAATTCCTTCAAATGGATTCTACAATCATTATTCCTAACCTATTATAACAATGCATATTATTAACAAGATCCTCGAAAACATAACCCTATATTAGAAAGATAACATACATGAAACACCAGAACTATTATTTGAAAATGAAAACACTGATCACCACAAAATAATATCATGGAAAAAAAATATTTTAAAAAACTTACTGCAGTGGCTCCACAACCTTTGATCCTTGTTCCAGAAGTACAGCTGACACATATCTTCACCTGGCACTGACTCTGTAATCTCAATAAACAAATATTCTAGCAGAACACAACAAACTCCAGATATACCTTACACAGCTTGTATTTCGCTAATATTCTCATAATCATAT
>NW_020872956.1:263626-278515 GCF_003789085.1 Penaeus vannamei | reverse complement strand
TTGTTGTGTGTGTGTGTGTGTGTGTGTGTGTGTGTGTGGTGTGTGTGTGTGTGTGTGTGTGTGTGTGTTTGTGACTGTGTGAAATATAATCTATTCGTAATCTTCCTAAAAAAAAGAAGGTATTGCAACAAAATTTAGCTTTATTAATAGCTGCAATATGTTTGAGACTATGTCCTGTTGGCATATGAAATGTTAATCATATCCAAGTTTTCCAGAGAATGCAATCAGCAGATACAACAATAGAATGAAGCCGTGGAGTTCAGGTATTAGCCATACAGCTTTGTTGAAAGTGTATCAGATTCGCATGAAAAACGCGACTTAGTATAGTTTTCTCTAGCATACAGAAAGTTCACACAGACAACCTAAGGTCATGGAGGTAAGCAAAACTCTCAGATAACAAAGATCACACAGATTAGTAAAGGTAAGAAGGATAAGGAAAGTTCACAGATTATTTTGCCTGTGAGAGTGAAATATTAAGAGGAGACAAAGTCAGAGAGAGAGAGAGAGAGAGAGAGAGAGAGAGAGAGAGAGAGAGAGAGAGAGAGAGAGAGAGAGAGAGAGAGAGAGAGAGAGAGAGAGAGAGAGAACGCCAGAGAGAGAGAGAGAGAGAGAGAGAGAGAGAGAGAGAGAGAGAGAGAGAGAGAGAGAGAGAGAGAGAGAGAGAGAGAGAGAGAGATTGTATGCGTCAGAGTATGCACGAGACATCAGGAGTTTTCGTGTGTGCGACGAATGAACATGTTTACTCACATTAGTACCTAACACACGTCCAATAACGAGCGAAGGACTTCGTTAATCGTTATCCCCAAATTGATTCCCACAGCTGAGGCCCAAATTCGATTTCATATATCATATACTATTATCACACTTCAAAGGTATCTGTTACGACCGCATATAAACTCCAGTAAACGTTATAAGAGCTTATCCATATATTTGGTTCAGCGGGAAAGACCCTATTTGGCTGCGACAACTAGTGATTTATGGGAGTCGGTCGTTCATGGAGTTATTTGTGGCGTTCAGGTTTATTTACGTAGGTTTGAAAACTAGCAGCAATATGTTACCGTTACATTTTTTTCTTCGCGCGCGCGCGTGTGTGTGTGTGTGTGTGTGTGTGTGTGTGTGGTGTGTGTGTGGTGTGTGTGTGTGTGTGTGTGTGTGTGTGTGTGTGTGTGTGTGTGTGAAGAGAGAGAGAGAGAGAGTGAGTGTGTTTGTGTGTGAGAGTGTTTGTGTGTGAGTGTGAGTGTGTGTGTGTGCGTGTGTGTGTGTGCGTGTGTGTGTGTGTGTGTGTGTGTGTGTGTGTGTGTGTGTGTGTTTGTGTTCCTACGTATGTGTGAGCTAATTTTATCCTATTATCTTACAAAGTATATACTCACATCATGCATTATCACAAAAACCATTTCATTTCACACCAAAACCTTTCATAATACAATGTTTATCCTCTGTCTAGCCTTGCACTAATGCTATTCCACCTTCGTCTGGATACATCGGCCTACCTACTCTCTCACGCTCTCACCATCGCCTCGCTTTTCCACCCAGCGAATCCTGGAAATGGAAAGACACGGGCTGAATATCTGCCGCCTTGTCCCTTATATTGTTTTCGAATATTGGGAATGTCGTCAGGCTTTCTGCACTTATTTGGTAAATGCTGTAGTTAGGCAGTAGTGTTTTTCCTTTGGGTGGAGAAAAGAGGTTATTAACGACCGTAGTATTGGGTAAACATCAGTGAAATAAAAAGGAAGTGAAAGATAATGATGATACTGAGGAAAGAGAGAACGGCAAAAGATTTTTTTCTATTTATTACAATGATAATTGGATACAAAAGGTGAGGAAGAAAAAAGTTAGGGTTAAGGAAAATAAAGGAAAAGAAAAAACAAAACAAAAACGGAAAGGTTGTTTCTTACGCTCAGAGATAATTAGATATTGTGACCAGGCATAGGATGGTAAAAAGTGAACTACAATAATGATTTCTCTCTAAATGTGATCATATCTATAGTTTAGCTCATTTGTTGTAGCTACATAACTTTTTTTCCCTCAGATTAGATAATTAATTATCAAAAATTGTACTAGCACAATCTGATATCTGTAATATGACATATTTATCTATACCCAATAAATCTCATAGAGTAATTATTGATTTTGTTATTACTGCTTTAACGGGTAACTTTTTTTTTTCTCTCTCTCTCTCTCTCCTAGTACAATCATTATCGACATCTTTATCGCCGTCATCATTAAAAAGACACAGAAAAAAAATCGCATAATATAAATTTAACCAACCAACAAAGGCCACAAGACTTCCCTGTTCAAAACAATATTTCGAAACATTCTATATGGGTATTGTCAGTTACCGCACCTTTCTGTGTTATTACGAAATTGTCACTGAAATAGAAAAAAAAGTATACTATCTGTTACGATTCACTGTGTCTGTGATAAGTATCGTAGGTTGAAAGAAACAATCATGTCCTGACGAGGTGTATTAGGCTTCAAATACAGGGAACACAGGTCAGTATACAGGGTCATCAGTCCGGTCCCCTCTCTCTCTCCTCTCTCTCTCTCTCTCTCTCTCTCTCTCTCTCTCTCTCTCTCTCTCTCTCTCTCTCTCTCTCTCTCTCTCATGCGCTGGCAGTAAGGTTGCCAGTCCGACTTCATACAATACTATGGCAGTGCATCTGATCATCACATATAACATATGCCAACAATACGGATATGAAATTAAATTATAAATGTGCATGTAATAGAGGTATACATTGGTAAATCATCGGTGAATGTGTTATACATGTTTTATTTAATATACGTCTGATATCACATTGTGTGTCTCTGCATATTACGTGCTTTCTAAGGGGTCACATTTCATATCTGAACACTATCCATTTATTGTTTGTTAGCTTTTCATTAACTTTATTAACGGATCCAGAATAACATCGGTTTGTAGCATGGCAAAAGCACAAAGTATTATGTCATGCTATTATCTAAAAACGCACGTATTTCATGATATATCAAATGTGTCAAATAAAGTGAAACAATACAGTTACTGTTCTATGCTTTGCTGATAATGCAACAGAACATGGACGGGGAATTCACATAAAAGTAATATTTGTTTTTATTTATTTTATATACATCAGTTCAACATACTTTCACTACTCACGTGGGCACAACCACACACAAATATTTGTATTCTTAAATATATATATATATATATATATATATATATAATATATATATATATATATGTGTGTGTGTGTGTGTGTGTGTGTGTGTGTGTGTGTGTGTGTGTGTGTGTGTATGTATGTATAAATGTGTATATATATATACATATACACACATACATACATATATATATATATATATATATATATAATATACATACAATATATATAATATATATATATATATACATATATATAACATTATTATAAATATATATATATATTATATATATATGATATTTATATATATTGTATATACATATATATATAGATAAACAATTCATATATAATGTAAAAAATATACATACATACATACATAACCACACCCATGCACACAGGTATATTTGCATATATTGTAGTGAAAGAGTAAACAATAAATATAAATTATAGAATATTCCTGGAAGGTGTAGACAGTAAAAACTCTCTTATTATAATGTCTACTTTACATAGTCGACATCATCCAATCACCTAAACTGCCTTGTCAAATTTTCCTGTAAAGTAAACATTTGTTGTCACTAGAAAGTATTCAGTCATGTTCTATTTACATCTTTCTTTCGAAATGGCTGTTATAATTATTTTTCCATGTATTGTGTTATTGTTTTTTTTTTTTTTTTTAATTACAAAAAACGCGTCTCTGGAAAAAAGCAGATAGAAAAATATGATAATTCCAAAACGTCAACGAAGAACATTTTTCAGACTAAAACACATTAGTCGTTTCAAATATTCGAGTTTTTTTCTTCATACACATGAAGATATTTCAAAATGACTGATTTGATGTCGTTATTGGAGAGAAAAAATCGCCAAGTATTTCTCTGGCAATTTATTTACAGAATCTGTGGTATTGGGTAAGGACTGATATATTTTTCGAATTAGAAGTGCTTAAGTACAATATTCCTCATTCTCGATATTCTTGTCTAATCATTGAAATTATCGTCTCCTTTCTCCGTCTATATTTGTTTGATGATCAAAGACGTATTTTGTTTGAGATAGAAACTACAGTACATTACACACACACACACACACACACACACACACACACACACACACACACACACACACACACACACACACACACACACACACACACATACAAACATATATGTAGATATACTGTGCAATATGATAATTCCCTTTCTTGTCATGTATAGTTGAAAGCAATACTTAACTTCTTTACGAACTAAATCTGTACGTATAAAAACATGTAAAGCTTACAGTAAATTAATATTAAAAAATTATTGTGTGTATGATGGAGATGAATATATGCTTGTATAATTCGCGTAAAATTTAATGATAGTGTTTATTGACGTATGAATTCAGCAGTTCATATAAGCTGAAACCCAAACAAATACTCATTTATATAGACAGACAGATATGAATAGATATAAAAAGATACAATGAGAGCAATAGATTAAGATTGATATAAATAAAAGTATGTATATATATGCATTCATATATGTCAGTACACACACACACACACACACACACACACACACACACACACACACACACACACACACACACACATATATATATATATATATATTATATATATATATATATATATATATGTATGTATGTATGTATATATATATATATACATATATATATACATCTCTCTCTCTCTCTCTCTCTCTCTCTATCTATCTATCTATCTATCTATCTATCTATCTATCTATCTATCTATCTATCTATCTATCTATATGTATATATATGTATATGTATATGTATATGCATATATATATATATATATATATATATATATATATATATTATATATATATATACATACATACATAAATATCAATAGCCCTGAATCTTAACACAATAGTCCAGACTTTTAATCCAATCATCTTTTGCATCTGATTCCCCCAAGCGCAGCCTATATTTCGACAGAGTTCTAATTCCCAACCCCATTTACGGTCGACTCGAGCATGATATTTCAAAGCGGTATCAGTCTGGGCTTCAAGAGGCTGGAGGGAAGGCGGTCCAGCGTTGACCAGCGTTGGGTAAGAGCCATGACTTGCTAAAGCACTTTGGGAGGCAAATAGGCGTTGGGAGAAGCAGATGTACTGGGAGAGGGAAATACAAGAAGAAGAGAGAGAGAGAGAGGGGGGGAGAGAAGAGAGAGAAGAGGAGAAAAGAGGAGAGAGAGAGAGAGAGAGAGAGAAGAGAAGAGAGAGAGAGAGAGAGAAGAGAAAGAAAAAGAGAAGAGAAGGAGAAAGAAGAGAAGAGAGAGAGAATATACATTAGGAGACGGAAATCCACAATGACACAAGAAAACTCACATTGACTCGGGCGAATGCACAACGACAGAAGGAAATGCACAATAGCGGATGGAAATGCACTGATCAATATGCAACGAAAATAGGCATTGCCACTAGTCTTGCCATCCTTACGAGAAAGCTTCATTTATCTAGTTTTTTTTCTTATTCTTTCTTTCTTTCTCTTTTTGTTTACTTTCTTGAGACACGCTTGCACTTTTTGATTATGACAAATATTGCAATGATAATTCGCCCATCAAGTGAAGAATAAAAAGGACAATACTTAATACTTAATAAGGACAAGTAAGTTGCCTCATGAACTTAAACTTAAAATGTTATCAATTCCTCCTTATCAAAACGAGTAAAAATATAGTTTATCTTCTTATTCTCTTTCTTTATTTATCAGTGGGTATACTGTATGGAAACGTGTTCGTTATCCAAAAAAAGACAGCAATGGATTTGTTTTAGTTATAATTACTTCCACTACAAGTACTAGTACGGCAATGATGTTATTTTTGCTTATACGGTTTTTACTAATATCATTATTACTATCAAACGTCATTTTTATTACTGCTACCACTACTACTGTTGCCACTGCCATCACGATCATTAATATTATCATTATCATTATCATCATCATTATTGTCATCTTAATTATATTTATTGATAATATTACTACTACTAATGCTGTCTACTTCTATTTCTACAACTACTACTACTACTACTAATAATAATAATAGTAATAATAATAAAATAATAGTTATAATAATAAAAAATGATAATAATAATGATAATAATAATAATAATGATAATAATAATAATAACAATTATGACATTTATAATAATAGTAATGATAATAACAATAATAATAATGATAATAAATAAAAGGGTAATGATGACAACATTTTTAATGATCACAAGCGAAATATTCTTTCATCTCATGATACCTTTCTGGCAATCAAATTCTATATAAGATTATATTGCAACGAAAGTCCAACCTCGATAACGCGACCGTTCATATCCAGTTATTTTTTATTTTCTCTGCGACTCATATGTGGCATGATGTGCAATAAGTCGTAATTTTCAACAAAAGAATTATTCATATCAATCATTATCGCTTGTAACTATGTAAAGGTCAAACGGTCGACGGAGCAGTAAGTCAGTAAGGAATAAAGTGAAATGAAATGAGACTGGCTATACAAAATGCAGATGAAGAGGAAAACTTATTGTCCGGTAAGAGAGGGGGAGCAAGAGAGAGAGTAGGAGGGAGGGAGGAGGAGGGGAGGGAGGGAAGGGAGGAGAAAGGAGGAGGGAGGGAGGAGGGAAGGAGGAGGAGGAAGGAGAGAGAAGAGAGAGAGAGAAAAGATGGAATGAAAATGTGATTGGAGAGAGAGAGAGAGAGAGAGAGAGAGAGAGAGAGAGAGGGAGGGAGGAGGGAGGGAGGGAAGGAGGGAGGGAGGGAAGGAGAGAGAGAGAGAGAGAGAGAGAAAGATGGAATGAAAATGTGATTGTGTGCGTGCATGGTGCGTATGGCCGTATCTATTTTGTATGTAAATGCAGTATGTAAATGGCTTCATCAGCTGATTTTTAATATATACATAAAATTCAGTATCCCCCTCAGCTTTTAAGGAGATTATTCATTTGTTTTTAAATTATTGGGAAACCTTTATTCACACACTACATGCACTTCATATTTAAGGATAAATCTAACTCAGGGAATCTTTAAAATTGTCTCAAGAATATCTCTTTACACCAGACGGTTAACATTAGACAATCTACATTATTTGTTCCCACTTCATTCTCTTATCCGCCCTATCTCTTTGTTTTATTCGCCCAACCACTTTGTCTTATTCGCCCAACCACTTTGTCTTATTCGCCCAACCACTTTCTCTTATTCGCCCACCCATATCGCATGTCAAGGGCAAATGTTCATTCCATTTGAGGAATTACTTTTTCGATTTAATTGTTTCATTTCAACACTGACCTTTCTGATCCTGACACGCTTTCAAGTCTCATTTCATTATACCTTAATAATATTTCGCTCCTGACTCGATTATGTAATTACATCTGTCAACAACTCAGATTAAGTCAACCCAGATAAATTGAAATCGCATAAATGCAGACCTGAAATTTTATTCATCGCATATCTAGTCTCCAGTGCATGTGCCATTATTCCACTTCCAATAAAGCCATTGCCAGTATATCTCGTACTCTATTTAATCTATTTTCATGTTTATCATAATCTTTACGTAAAATATTCCTTCCTTTTCATAACGTACATCGGCTCCCTCACACCGTCGACTCACAAGGTCCTGGAAAAAGAAATACACAGCCTGGATTCTGCTGCCTTTGTTTTTCACTGTTTCATGTACTGTTTCGTCAAGTTTCAGACGCTCTCTGCAGGTTCTCATATCATGTGGTATATTCAATTTCTCTTTCGCTAAAAGGACAGTTTGATCATCTTTTAATTCCTATTATATAAGGATTAATCACTGTGCACCGTAATTAATGAAAGTTGTAAATACAGAATATGTAACGGGATATGAAGAAAGAAATGTGAAGACATGGAGGAAAAAATAGGAATATGAGAATGGAAAGGGGAGATATAGAGAAAGAAAATCAATAGAACAAAAAACAATAGGGCAGACACAAGGAGACTGTTAGACGAAATAAATCAACAAAATGTTATTTGATATCTCTAGAAAAGTGCAATTAGAGCAGACCCAAACATAACAACGTTCATGATTCAACGGTTGCATTGCACTTTCCTTCAACTTCATTCAGCTGATTGTGTTATTTAATATTCATTAGCTTATTTTAAGAGAAAAAGAATGTTAAGAAAAAATATTATTTTTATCCACAATGGAGAGGAGAGAAGTGTATATATATATATATATATATATATATATATATATATATATATATATATATATATATACATTTATATATATATATGTATGTATACATATATATGTATATATATGTATATATTCATATATATATGTATATATATTTTATCTATATATATATATAATATATATAGATAGATAGATAGATAGATATACATACACATACATACACACACACACACACACATACACACATATATAGTAAAGAGATAGTGACTGTTCCACTATGCAAATGTGGAAACGAGAGACTGTGTGAGAGGATTCGTGTGGTCGAGCCGATGCTTATCCTCGCGATGGCTTCACGGACCAGAATGTGCGTTTGGAATGACTCTCTTTAATGAGTAATGAGGGTTGTCTGTAATTTGCGAAAGTGGTCCTTAGTAGATCGTGAAAAGGGTAGTTCTCTGTAAATCTTGACGAGGATGGATGATTTCCTGTAAATTTCGAAAAAAATACAGGAAAAATATTATTCTTTGTGGATTTCGAATCGGACTGTCTGTAATCTGAACTAAAGTCGACTTCATGGTATCCTCTCATTTCAGAACATTGTTGTTGTTACCTTTTTATAAATCTTTCAATGTGTCCACATGAATAGCTTGAAAATTGTTGTTGTTACCTTTTTTATAAATCATTCTAATACTCCAATGTGTACACATGAATAGCTTGTCAATCTACCGTTGTAATAGGGAAAGAAAGATCACTAACGAAAATCCAATCTCCAGTATATATACCATTTATAAACAATGGTCTTGGTAATTACGAAACCAGTACTTACAGTCTTGACCATCATCCCCTGCCTATTCATGTTCCTCAACTTGGGAACAGGCAGTTTATAATCCCCCCCCCCCCATTTCCCTCCCCCACTCCCCCAACAATTTTATTCCCAGCCCTTTTAATCATGTCTCGCGTGGGCCTATGGGGTAAAAGAAATGCCTTTTTTTTTTTTTTTTTTTTTTTTTTTTTTTTGCGCCTGTGCCTATAGTGCGTGACCACCAGCCCATATGAGGGGGGGGGGAAGGGGGTCAAAGCCCAGTCTAATTATTTGTTTTCGCTATAAAGGGCTTTCGAGCTTTTTAAAATTATGGTTATTTACTTTTTGATTATGTTTCGTGAAGGAATTTAATTGGTATGAAGTTTCTGAAGTTAATTAACGTGATAGAGACTTCTTGCTATGGTATAACACTTGGTATAATGGAAGGTAAAACTGAACCATAATTGCAGTTTAATATTTATGCATGTTTCTTGTGTAATAACATGGATTGTCTCTGTTCAAAAGATTATGCAACACAACTACGTTTTAGAAAATAAAATAATGGCATTGGATATTAATTAAAAGATGAGTTGATACTCATTTTTCTTTTGAAAACGTTTTGGTACGGAGAGTATGTTTTCTTTATTATAATAATGATAATTATTATTATAGTTATACAAAGCATAAAGACAATTATAATATATATATAATTATCATTATTATTATCATTTAGATGAGAACAATATCTATAATCAATCAAACAACAAACAAACAAACTTGCATCCAAATACACCTACACGCACACACACACACACACACATGCAAACTTGCATCCAAATACACCTATACACACACACACACACACACACACACACACACACACAAACAAACTTGCATATGCATATATGCATATATATATATATATATATATATATATATTATATATATGTATATATATATGTATATATATATATATGTATATATGTATATATATATATATGTGTGTGTTTGTGTGTGTGTGTGTACCAAAGTGTACATACGATTATATAATTATGCAAATATAGGTGAAGCAATATAGAAATTTAAATGTACATTTATTCGCTATGCCTTTATGCAACTGAAGTCCAGACTAATGGGATATTTGATACGTACTTTGAAAATATGATACCATTGAAAAAGGGAGTAATGAACACTGGCTCAGGCAAGGGTGATGCTCTCCTGTTAGTCGTGTTTTTTCGGTTATTTTTCCAGTTCCGCTTAAGGGAGAGAGAGGGACGGAGGAACCGGTCCAATATTTGGTTACGTGTTATTGTTTAATTATTATGTATCAGGGGGCTACGTGTGCTACCACAGGGATATATTTATATATAGTGTAGGGTGTAGAACTCTTGTTGTTGCTGTATGCTCGGATAATGCTGCCACTCCTTCGCTATTCTACAGGATCCATAACCAAAACCATGGAGTAATGTAACTCCGACCACATGCACCATTTCTTAAAAAAAAAAAAAAAAAAAAAAAAAAAAAAAACTGTTTCAACGTCTTCAAAGATATCTTGGAAACCTCAACGGCATAGCGGGGGAATCTGAAGAAAACTGAAGAGGTCAGACTTTTTAATATCTTATCTTGAAGACAGTCTGCCGGGAGCGTGAAAAAAGGAGGCGATGTTTAATATAATTTTTATTGTGATTTTTTTTCCATTTATTAAAGAAACTACCTAATGATCGATTTTTTTTTCTAATGCTCTAACCATTAGCTCTTGGCGGAACAGATAATTTTAATTAATAATAAATCTGTAATTATACAATTATAAACATAGGCAATTTTAAACACAAAGTTATGTATACGTATACTGTAGTAGTAAATAAGCCTATATGATTTAATTTATTTTGAAAATAACAAATATATATCTACATCTGTATGTTACAGTGGAAAGTTCATGCCATTGCAGTTAATGATGTGTGTGTGTGTGTGTGTGTGTGTGTGTGTGTGTGTGTGTGTGTGTGTGTGTGTGTGTGTGTGTGTGTGTGTGTGTGTGTGTGTGTGTGTGTGTGTGTGTGTGTGTGTGTGTGTGTGTGCGTGTGTGAATGCGTGTGTGTGTGCGCGTGCGTGCGTGTGTGTGTGTGTGTGTGTGTGTGTGCGCGCTCCGTGTGCGTGTGTATGTGTAAAAGAGTTCTCTGTTCACTCCTGATGCCAAGACGCTGCAAGAGAACATCAAAGTTATCAGAAACAACAAGACGAAAAAAAGTTCAAAACATAAACAAAACGGAGCAAAAATGCCGAGAGAAAATGGAGGCCAAACTTTGTTTTTCATATCGCGAAGATCGACGACTTTTCCTCCCCGCGCTGTCAGAAAAAGTATTTCCAATATTTTTGCTCTCATGATAGGGAAAAGATTTAAAGGAGAGAGTCTGGGCGAAGAAAAGTGAAAGTAGACGTCAGGAGTTAGTCAGGTCTTGAATACACACACACACACTTGCATCCAAATACACCTATGCATGCACACACATACATGCACACACACACGCACACACACACACACACACACACACACACACACACACACACACACACACACACACACACACACACACACACACACACACACACACACACACACTTGCATCCAAATACATCTATATATGCACACACACCCACAAACAAAACACCTTCGCACACACACACACACAAACTTGCATCTAAATACACCTATGCATGCACATACACACACAACACACACACACACCACACACACACACACACAAACACACACACACAAACACACACACTCACCTCACACCCGTAACCTAATATATAACCATTTCCAGTTATCCTTTCTAAATCAACATTCGCCCCACAGCCCTCCCCCTGTCTCTATCTATTGCCATTCTCTTTTCGTTACTTCAAAATTCGCTCTGTCGACCATGTAGCCAATCCCGTGCCCTTCCAACGCGCCAATACAGAATACACGACGGAGTGAAAGAGGGAAAGTTTAGTAGTGAAAGGGATATAGAATCCTTTACGGGTTATAAAACCTTAGGAGTTCCTCCCTGGACATTTCCTGGCGTATTATCTCCACCTGACCCCCCCTAGACCCCCCATCTCTCCCCCCACCCCCCTGTACATTTCCTGGCGTATTATCTCCACCTGACCCCCCTAGACCCCCCATCTCTCTCCCCCTCCCCCTGTACATTTCCTGGCGTATTATCTCCACTTTGACCCCCCCAGACCCCCCAGACTCTCCTCCACCTTCACCCCCCCCCCCCGCGGTCGCCCCCCCCCTTTGCAAAGTTTTGAACCGGACTCCTCTTGGACAAAGTCTTGCCCCTTAATTGGCATGTCTGGATGGTCTTTTCTCGCTAAGTGTGAGGATTTTTCTTCCAAATGCAGCGCTGGTGGAGGTGGAAGTCGGTGGGAAGAAACCCCATTAGGGAGCTCTCTTTTTCTTTTTCTTTATTGTGATGGAATGAGCCATTAGATTTATATTTGGTGTATGATTGGTGTGGCGGTGTGTATGTGTGGTATATATATATATATATATATATATATATATATATATATATATATATATATATATATATATATATATATATATATATATATATATATATATATATATATATATATATATATATACCGTATATGGATATATGTAAATATATTATATATATATATATATATATATATATATATATATATATATATATATATATATATATAGACACGATGAACAGTATTCATGTTGACAAATGTCAACATGCGTATTTCGTCAGAAATACATATATTTCAGACAGATAATTATAACTACTTGGATAAGAAAATGAATAAACTTATTAAATTTTGCAGTCAAGAAAGATATGTTATACATTTGCGATAGATAGATAATAGCATATATATATATATATATATATATATATATATATATAGAGAGAGAGAGAGAGAAGAGAGAGAGAGGGGGGGAGAAAGAAAGAGAGAGAGAGAGACAGAGAGGAGAGAGATTTTCGAAAACACCTAAACATGTTTTCATCCTCAAGGCAAAACACATTTCTCCCTGAAGCCGTGATTGCGTAACCTGGCCTCCCCCGTCAATATATTTGCTCCCAGACGATACCCGATCCCTAATGAAGGTCACAGGTCAAAGGTCAAGGGCACAGTATCTCTTTAAGCCGCATCGCAAGTGCCCTTTCGAGAGCGGGAGAGTTCTTAGCCTTTTACCTGAGATGAAGCGTCTCGGCGGAACCTCCTTCTAAGACTACGAGAAGATGGTTTCATTGCGCTTGGAGGTTCCTCAGAATTTGCCTTAAGACGTAAGAGGTTTTGGAGGATGGGTCACGGAGACGGGAGGATGGGCGTCTTGGAGGCTTTCCGGGCGGAGAATGGGCGGGAGGGAATGCAGGGATGAGGAGGGTGTGTGGTGGGTTGGGGAAGTCTTGGTCCCATCCTTTCTCTCTCGTTCTGTAGTCCTTTCTTTCTTTGTCTCTGTTTGTCTGTATGAAAATCTCACTGTCTCTGGTTTTGACTCTCTCTCTCTCTCTCTCTCTAACTCTTTCCTTCTCTCTCTCTCTCTCTGACTTTGACTCTCTCTCTCTCTTTCTTTCTCTCTCTCTCTCTGACTTTGACTCTCCCTCTCTCTCTCTCTAACTCTCTCTCTCTGCGTCACAAAATCGATAAAGGTATTTTTGTTACTTTTTTCTTGTTTAATGGATTTGGTAGTTGCTGACCCATGATAATTTTCGATGATATTTTTTATTTTTTTCTGTTTTTCTTCAGTTGTCATAGAAACCAGGGGGTAAACGGGAAGACCGTCTTTTGATTAAATCCTTTGATGTGTTTAACAGAAAAGAAAATGTCAAAAGTTTAAGCCAAATGACTTTTTAATAGAAATATGACTTTTTTTTTTTCTAAACGTATTTTTCACCGACACACACAAATGTTTCTAGGTCGCTTTCCTTTCCTTGATGCAGTGTTTCTTTGTACAGTTACTGCTGGTATATTGACAAAATATATTCTAGAGTAACAGACAGTTAGTCGAAACCAAGAGGTAATACGTAAAAGGATTTTGTAGGTTTGCCGAGTCGCGAAGGGATGTTGTGGTAAAATGAAGCTAATGTCAGTAAGAAATGTTCAGGAAGCAAATGCAACATATTATTTGAGTGATAATAATGTTCTGTTTATGCAGACCATCATTATTATATTTTTTTTTTTTTGTAGATTAATTTTTCTTATATACCCTTTATATATGATGCACAAAGTAAAAAGTAATAATGGACTGCCTAACATCGACAGGATTTCACCAACACGCAAGCTCTCTCTTTGGGAATATTCTCCGTGTACAGGCACTACTGAAAGCCCCTACAATTGTTCCGACAATTGTAGTTTATTCCAACTACTGGTCGAGTAGAAGACGAAAGTGCATATTGATCTGTCACTTCTCCTATACATCCTGCCTCTCCACCAATGATATCTCTACATTTAGGCCCAAACTAAATTAATCTCTGTATTCACTTAATGCAGGATGCCGAGATTTAAACAATTGGAGCAGAAATTTTGCGACGGTGGTCTGTCTGCTGATATTCCCATCAAAACCAGTGTTTGAATAATTCTATTCGAGTATTACGAACGCATTGGAAGTTAATCCTATTACATATACACGGCTTGCCTCTCTAGGTATTTTCTTACTGATTACTCTCCCAATAAAGATATTCTAGGGAAAGCCAGAACCCATGAGGTATAAAAAGATACCTTATAACAGAATCAAGGAAGTATTGGCA
>NW_020872956.1:250164-258649 GCF_003789085.1 Penaeus vannamei | reverse complement strand
GTATTCTGCTCCCTGAGGCAAAAATAGTTTTGTACCAACAAACGGAGCTTCTGATGACAGATGATGAGGGTCTCTATTATCTTGCAGGTATCTTTGTCATGGATGCAATACCAGGAAATTGGGACACATGCTTATCTAGTGACGTTAGGCTTTACTGTATGTGGAAAGACTCCTAAATGCAGCTAATCGAGTACACGAGCGTCATAGTCGGTAATTGCAACCAAGCTCAACTGACATTACATTGAGAGATAATATACTATTATTTATCAAGGGTTTTTCCTTTCCTTTTGAAGGTGCACGGACTTGCACTGCCACAAAGAGCTTATCACATCAATTGAACGACAGAATGGTTAGTATTTTTATTATTATTATTATTATTATTATTATTATTATTTGCACTCTAATCAGAGGTCTTGTCATTGTGTTCGATTGATGACGAAATGCACGTTTGTTGCGAGACTGTTTTCCTGGCTGTTCAGTGTTAGTAAAGTTATAAGTACGAGCAGTACTTTCTTCGGTGAAAATACTGCTATTCGCATACTGGTGACATTTTATTCGGGTCTTTTAAATGCCATAACCTCTATTAAAAATCATGAAAACAAACATACACACACGATTGTTTGTGTATATGCATAATCATAGTTATTGCATCGTGAAATAAAGATACAAATGATGACAATTTAAGTTTATTTCACACATATATGTGACAGATTCATTATATATTCATTGTAGAAAAATTAATATTAGAGCCATGGGTAGTTTGCCAAGGCTTGGATTCAGTTAAGAGGATTGTTGATAACTTTGCAAGTGCAGGGGATTAGAGGGATGGACACCGCGCTACTGTTTACAAGCAAATTGGGTGAGTAAATTCCTGCAAATTGTTATCATTATTACTTTCATTATCACTACCAAAGGCATTATCAGTATTATCATTATTAATATTATTATTATTAATATTGTTATAATACAAATAATAACAACAATGATGATGATCCGTATAATGTAAATGATTAAAGTAATAACGATAATAATGATATTAATAGTAATTATTCGCATTGTTTAAATTATTGTGATTAAGTAAAACCATTACATGATAATTTTTATAGTTATCAATTATGAAAAAAATTATAAGCAATTAACCTACAAGACTTGAAGATGATTGTACACTCTGAACAATCTTTATCTACGACGGGATTTGAGCTTGGCCATATCGGGCCATTGCATTACTGGCCACGGCTCGTTGATGTACTCTAATCGTGATAAAGAAAAAAAAAAAAAAAAAAAAAAAAAAAAAAATATATATATATTATATATATATATATATATATATATATATATAATAATATATATACATATAATATATATATATATATATATATATATATATATATATATATTATATGTAGAGAGAGAGAGAGAGAGAGAGAGAGAGAGAGAGAGAGAGAGAGAGAGAGAGAGAGAGAGAGAGAGAGAGAGAGAGAGAATGATATGAGCGCAAAGATTATTATACTGATATAATGACTACAGATACTGGATTAGGTGGATATCCCGACAAAGAGATTTAAAGACGAGGACAAATTAGAGAAGGAAACACCACGCTAACCTCCCTCCTTCGCAGGCCATGCGCGATGGTGGTGCCTGATCTGGAGCTCATCTGCGAGATCATGCTGGTGGCGGAAGGCTTCATCGAGGCGAAGGTCCTCGCGCGGAAGTTCATTACTCTCTACCGCCTTTGCCGCGAGTTGCTATCTAACCAAAGCCACTACGACTGGGGCCTGAGAGCGATCAAGAGCTTGCTTGTAGTGGCCGGGTCTTTGAAGGTTTGCTACAATTCTTTGAAGTTCCTAGAACAATCTCGAATTATTTTACAGATTTCCTCTCTGCTTCTATTTGCCTCACCATTCTGTCTCCTTCAATCAGCGCGACGACCCTGAGCGTCCTGAGGACCAGGTACTGATGCGAGCCCTCAGGGACTATAACGTGCCCAAGATCGTTTCGGATGACGTGCCCGTGTTCATGGGCCTCATCGGGGACCTCTTCCCCGCCCTGGACGTTCCCCGCAAAAAGGACCTTGACTTCGAGAAGGCCGTCAAGCAAGCGGCGGTCAATCTCAAGCTGCAACCAGAAGACAGCTTCATTCTGAAGGTGGGGAGGGGCTTCATGGCAGCGGGATTCCTTCTAAGAGGTGGTTTTAATGCCTCCACTCTCTAAAACTTACAGTAGAGCAGCACACCTTTTCCTTCGTGCATCCACTTCACTCGTCCCTCCGCCTCCCCCATAGGTGGTGCAGCTGAAGGAGCTCCTGGAGGTGCGTCACAGCGTGTTCATCATCGGGCAGGCGGGCACGGGCAAGACGCAGGTGTGGCGCACGCTCTTCAGGACGACGCAGAACATGAAGAAGAAGCCCGTGTGCTACGACTTGAACCCGAAGGCTGTGACGACGGACGAGCTCTTCGGCTACATCAACCCCGCAACCAGGGAGTGGAAGGACGGTGAGGCGCGCACTTGCGGCGACGACGAGAAGGATGATTGTTATCTTTAAAAGCTTAGCCATGAGTACCATCAATATGAGCGAGAGAATTTTCCACTTGAACGCTGTTATTGACATTGCTAGTGTCACTCATATTACCATCCCTGTTGTTATCATTATTACTATTAGCTTCACTGCTGCCATTTTCATTTCGGCGATCAGCTTTGTCCATTCATCGTTTCTTGATCATATTGTCCCTCCTTTCTCACTGCGCCCATTTATTCCTCCTGCTTCCTCCAGACATCGCCAAGGACATAGGTTCCGCCGCCAGAGAGTGGAAAGACGGTGAGGGGCGCCGAAGAGGGATCGCATGGAGGAGTCTTTCGAATCGATTTTCATTTCTTTATATATGATGCATGTTGTTATTACTACTATTATCATTGTCACCGTCACCATAATCATTATCATCATTACTATCATAGTATTCCTCATCATCGCCACCACCATTACTACCACCACCTCCACCACCACCATTATCCCCATCACCATCATACTCATCCTCATCATCTTTCATCACTGTATGGTTGTTATTATCTTTCTTTTTCTTAATGTTTTCTCCAATATGTTAATATTTGGAGCAGGAACTTTAAGTAAACATTTTTTCGTCATTTGGACTGGTGGCGAAGACAAGCTAACATATGTAAAATGTATTTTTAGTATTTGTTAAACTTTTGGTCTATTAATGTTACTGGTTGAGTTGGTATCATTTTTGCTTCATTCTGTAATTTTCATATCATCATTATTTTCGTTGTCTTCATAAAAATCTGTCTAGTTTATTATAAGATAATATTTTAGGTATTATTTTGATATGATTGTTATTGGTTTTATTTTTTTCCTTATCTTTATCATCATATGAAGCGTTGTTATTGATACTATCTTCATTATCAATGGTCTTATTTTTTGTCATTGTTTTTTTCTCGTGTTTGTTATTATTGTCACCATCATTATTTGTATTCATTTATTCTTTTGCTTTAAAAAAATCACATAGCTATGATTTTCATAATACCAGTCATCACTGACATCTTTTGCACTTTAGTTCCAGAATATCTGTAATTATCTGTAAGTCTGACAGAGGCAGAGGTCCTTGGCTGGAAGTCGATCACTCTTCGCCACGAGTCATTCCCCAGGCAGAACCATTGCACCAGTACCAATAATGACAATTAATGGTTGCTAATTAATGATGAATAATTATCAGCCATTCATTAGCTAGGCAAAGGTTGTTTACATCCATCTTTTCTAATCTTTTTGTTTTATCCCATTTCTAGGGCTTTTCTCCAGCCTGATGCGCGACCAAGCCAACATGGCTGGCGACGCTCCCAAGTGGATCATCCTGGATGGCGACATCGACCCCATGTGGATCGAGTCCCTCAACACGCTCATGGACGACAACAAGGTAGGTAGACACACACATACGTCCTTTTATCTTTTACACACAGAAAATTACATATTCCCTATTGGCATGACCTTCTAATTTGAACTAACAAATGTTTTCCCTCCATTCCTTGGCCCTGGCCCCTCCCTCCAGATCCTGACGCTGGCCAGCAACGAGCGCATTTCGCTGACGCCGCAGATGCGCCTCCTGTTCGAGATCAGCCACCTGCGCACGGCCACCCCGGCCACCGTGTCTCGCGCCGGCATCATCTACCTGAACCAGGGCGACCTGGGCTGGAACCCGTGCGTGCCCTTTGACCTTGGTTGCCTCGTCCCCGGGGTTGCGTCTTAAGAATTCTTCTATGGGTTTCCTTTGTCTTGTTCGATGGGTTACTGAGCTTTGATAAGACTTGTGATCTTGTTTTTGTAAATCATTAAGATGCCTGAATATGGGATTACAGTGATATTCAGTCCAATAATGCTTGTTTCACACATTTTTAATCGAGAAAAATACTCTCCAATAAATGCATTATTACATGTTAATCCTGTTAACCAATTTGAGTAGACAGTAGCTGACCTGTAAACCTAACATGCCTACCCCCTCCCCCTTCGTCCTCAGATACGTCACCAGCTGGATCGACAGCCGTGAGGTCCAGAGCGAGAAGGCCAACCTCATGGTCCTGTTCGACAAGTACATCCCGACTTGCCTGGAGATCATGCGAGTCCGCTTCAAGAGGATCACGCCCATGCCCGAGATCACGCACCTCATGATGCTGTGTCAGCTCCTGGACTGCCTCCTGACGCCGGAGAGCGTGCCTCCTGACAGCCCCAAGGAGGTCTACGAGCTGTACTTCGTGTTCGCCGCCGTGTGGGCCTTCGGGTCGGCGCTCTACCAGGACGGAGTGAGTAGCGCCCGGGGAGGAACTCCTAAGGCATAGCTGTTCATTTTCGTGGCTTACTTTGGCAGAATTCTTGCAGTCAAATCCTGACATCTGATGTTTGAGAAAAATTACGATCACTTTGTTCCTTGTCTCGATATTAGCTATAATAACAAGAACGTTTTCTGCCCAGAACATCGACTATCGCGTTGAGTTCAGCAAGTGGTTCCAGCTGGAGTTCAAGACGGTCAAGTTCCCGTCTTCAGGCACCGTCTTCGACTACTGCATCGAGAAGGAAAACCTTCGCTTCACGCCCTGGTCGGAGAAGATCCCCAAGTTCGAGCTCGATCCCGACACGCCGCTGCAGGTGGGTTCTGGATCTTGTAATTGTAGGCAAGGTCTTTTACCGGGATGATACGTTTATCCGCAAAGGAACGATGACTTTGATCCGTAACCACGTTCCTAATAAGTTTCAGATGACTGTGACTGGCCTTTTGTCGATTTCTTTGAAAGCTTTGTTGATTTAGTCTTTTGTAAGAATGATATACATGTTTCAGGTCCTCGGTAAAAGGTGTATTACTTCTCGTGACATTTCCAATTTTCAGGGTAAATAATCTGTCAATCAGAATATCTCCCATGTACAGATTCTATATTAGGACATCGAAATATAAAATTTTGATAAATACCCTAATTTATAAAAGTCTCAAATTCATCGTGAATTCATCAAAACAATATAGGCTTAATTAGCCATGAAATACTACGTATATGTACGTTTGATCATAATAATTACTGACTATATTATTGGTAATTTTTAGTAACATTGCCAGCAACAAAGGTAATTATAATGGAGATCAAGATGATCTAAACAAAAATAAGGAGAAAAGGGAGAAGAAAGAGAAATTGAAAAAAAGAAAGAACGACAAAGAAATATTAATGATAATAATGGTAATAGTAATAATAAAAATGATAATAATGATAAGGAGGAGAAGGAGGAGGAAAAAAGAAGGAGAAGGAAAAGATGAAGAAAAAAGAAAAGAATGTAATCTCCCCAGCAATTTGTTGATAATGAAAAAAAACGATAAAATGAAGAGAAACAAAGGAGAAGAAGAAAGAAAGAAGAAGAAAAAGAAGAAGTAAAAAATGGAAAGAAGGAAACGGAATAGACGAATAATAATGATAATAACAATAATAATAATAATAAAAAATAATAATCAGGGTATGAGGGAGAAAAGGAAGGAATTGGAGGAGTAAGAGGAGAAGGAGTAGTAGCAGGAAGAAGAGTGAGAGGAGGAGGAGAAGAAAGAGTAAAGAAGAATCACCAACAGAAAAAGAAGGAAAAAGAAAGGAGCAGACGTTCAAGAAGAAAAAAAGAGAAAAAGAAGGAGAAGAAGAAGAGGAAGAAGAGCAATGTGGAGAAAGGGAGGAGGGGAAAGATCACGGGAGGAAGAAGAGGAGGAAAAGAGGAGAGTAATGAAAAGGGAAGGCATTTCATTAATGGAATCTAGTAATAGGTAGACTACTGATGAATAGATTTTTTTTAGAGGACGTTACTGTTCATTCAACAATGACCAGATATTTAGAGTGATAAAATACGCAACATTTATTTCATATGCAAACATCCATGCCAATTAGTTGGTTTCATTGAAAGAATGGTTATTTAACGAAAAACTAATTAAATGGGATTCGCGTTAACGAACAGCAATACTATATGTGTATATATATGTATATATATATATATATATATATATATATATATATATATATATATATATATATATAAACGAAGACCAGTGATAAAAGATTACGGAACAAAATCTGCTTGATAAAGTAAAGGTGATTACTTGCAATACAATAAAATGTACCTCCAAAAATAAGTGTGTACAAAACAAAAAAATACGGCATGAAGTTACTTTCTATTTTGCCAAAAGCCTGTCTTGGACCATGTAACAGAGTTATGCATTGCTTCTGTAATTGCTGCCTGGTAGTTTTGTCTTGTTTACTGCGATATACTCCATTCCGTTTCAACAAGATTTTTTTTTTCTTTAATATGTATCCATACTTTTCTTTCAGATATTTACTCAGTACGAAATAATATTACATATTTATCCTATAATTTTATTGAATTTTGTGTTTCGTATATTTATTGCCCTCTTTCGGTCTGTAACTCTCTCTCTCTCTCTCTGCCTGCCCAACGATCTGTTTGCTCAATGAAGTAGACCATTGAGGTAGTCAGTTGTTTAAGTAGCTAAGAAGTGCATGTTCAGACAGTAGCCAGTTAGCATCGTTATTCAATCCCGTGTGACACTGTACCCATCCCCAGCAGGATTCGCTCAGTCCTCGAGTGTTGTCGGTGAGTCGTGGTTACTCGATGAGAGTCCTGAAACCCCCCGACCAACCCGACTCGCCCCCCACGTGTCGGTGGCAAAATATAGGCCTCCGTCGGACAGGCCGTCTGGTGGCGCATCCCCCTCCCTGCATCTCCGTCCCCAACACCCGCCCTTCGGAGGCCCCTTCAGGACGCCGGGTCTCTTCCTCAGGGAGTTCTCGCGCCGTCGCGTCCGACCGCCCAGACGGCCTGTCTGAGGGACGGGCGCCGCCACTCCTTGAGGGGAATCCACGGCGTCCTGCGTGGGGCTGAGGGGCGGGGCGGAGATGCGCGAGACGCCCATCTGTAAGGCTGTTACACCCAGCACGCGTGTCCGGCAGCCAGTCACTTCCCTGAGTGCATGACTTTAATTTTCGTCCTTTTAACTGCTCGCAACACGGAGTCCCAGTCACTTTTTATCCATAAATGCACTTTCTTAAGTACAATAAATAATGTAAAAGTTAAAATCTAACATTTTGCCTAGAAAGGATTATGTTAATTAACCATCTAAAATTTAAACAATCACTTTAGTAAATAATCAAATAAACCATTTTATGATCAGGCATCTGTGCGCACCACGTTATCAAAGGCGTGGCGCGCATCAGACATGTGATGCGAAGCAACTGACGACGCCGATCCCTTAAGGTGAGGCTCCTCCTCCGCGTCTGACTCCTCCCTGACCCGCATCCCGGTGACTTTCCGCTCGATTCAGCCTCAAGATTCCTCGGGAAGAGCGAATATTTGGGCTGACGTCGACCTCTGTGGATGCCAGTCTTGCCTTAAAGAGCTGACATCGAACTCATAACCAAACGATGCATGGGAATTAAAAGTGCATGGATTAAACTCCCCAGACTCCACAGTTTAGGATTTAAAAAATACCCTAACCCTCTATTTTATCCTTTCTACTGGGAAGTATAAACCATCCACATTACGGTTTAGTTCACACTGCGTTTTTCCTTATTTTCTGTTATTACTACTATTTTTACTTGTAACTTCCTTCTTCCTGGCACTAAAGGAAATGAAAAACTAATCTTTTTGTGTTGTTATTGATTCGCAGGAGAGGCGAAAGTGTATCACAGTGAGTTACCCAGCGAGGAGAAGTTGATGTATTGCTGTTTTTGTTGTTCCACATACATGTAGAAATTTTCTTTAGTCAGACTGAATTTTGGATGCAAAGATTTTAAAGTATGTTTGATATTTTGAGGTTTACGTTAGAACTTTAGAATAAGAGTGGAAATGTTTTTTCTTGCACGTATATGCATCCACGCGTGTGTCTCTCTCTTTGCCATGAACAGCTTTGACAGAACAAATACACTTCATATTGAAAAAACTGTTACATTT
>NW_020872956.1:240164-245164 GCF_003789085.1 Penaeus vannamei | reverse complement strand
ATTCTCACTGAGAGACATACGACACAAAACCAGTTTTGACTTTCTAACGACCAAGGCTGAAATGCCCTCTGTAGACATTTATCTTTTACCATATCTTTGCTAACCACTTCCTGTTCGATTTACAGATCTATATAAATTCTTCTGTCTTAGTCTCCCTCTTTTAAAGTTCATTTGCTTAGCCAAGCTAATAGTACATTAGTCCTACAGTCTGAAATACTTATAACAGGCATTCGATATTTAGGTCCAAGTTCAATATCTGTGTCCATTCTACGTGCTTATTTCCCTTCTTATAAACACCCTGACAGCAGACCCAGGACTAGGATATTTTCACATTTCTCACTCTCCTCATCTAACCATATAGACCTAAATTTCCTTCATCTGTTTTCGTCTGATAACAATTCCATTATTCAATACTTATACTTAACACAGTGACATGCACTTCCAGGCTGTCACCTCAATAATGCATCTTGTTCCTGTGACCTTGTGATTTTTTATTTAGTTAGACGTGATAAGTCACTAGTATATTTAGTAAATACTTCACTATGAATTTAGATATTTTTACATAGACACTTCACCTAGAAAAGTAGCATTATCACGTAGCAGGTAGTATAAACACGTGTTTAATGTTTGCAAGCTAAATATACATTCGTGAATCTTAACTTAATTAATGTATGTAAATAATTAAAGATTATATGTTAACTGAAATTATTGTACTTAGGAATATCTTAAGTAAATATTCATATTTATTAAGTGCCAACTTTAATAATAAATAGTCTTAAATGTGGACCATAATGTCCTGGTAAAAAGGCAACTCCTTTATAAAGAAGTTTCGAAAGGATTAATTTCTAGCTTGTTTGATTTAGTCATAAGGGGGTTGTTTATGTATTCTGAATCCAGAAATTCCTTACCAAACACAAAACTGTTGTTACTCAGTATGTGACATCATGGAAGCACTTTCCAGGCTTTGACTTTTGGTTAAGTAAGGCATGCATCCTCGTGCAGGCCACAGTTGTTAAATAACAATGCATGGGTCAGTCTGCATCGTGATCAAAAGCTCCAAAGCCTAGTAAGGAATCACGTACCATAATAAATTCACGAGGTGTCGGTATCACGAGCCAGATCCTTTGTCAGATTTGTATGATGTGTCACACGTTAAGTCTCTTGTGCGAACTAGAGACTGGTTAGGTTTCGGGGCCGGTTTTCACGAAAGGTTGTAAACTGACCTCAGCGATATCGCCTGTGATGTTTCACAATAATTTTAAATAGGCCTCCACGTTCTCCTTGTCAGAACTAATGCGGAGTTATGTTTGACTTGGATATTTTGTCTTTGACTCCCTACAGAAATGTATTAAATTGGTTTGACCTTCTGAGACGCAGATAACAAAACTAATTTTACATGATAACATCATATCGGTAATGATAACGTTGAGCAACCTTTTATTGCCAAACGTTAATAATTATGAAACGTCAGTTGAGTCGTTTCCATGTTTGACGTAGTGTTGTATACGAAAATGCAAATGGCGCTGCACGCCTTCTCAGATGCCATTCAAACATAGAGGGTACCAAGTTTACGTCAAAAATGAGTAGTATTACAACGTATTACAATGTAAACATAAATCCAGTTAGTAGTCTTACCTTTAGCACAGTGCGTCATAGGCGAAATCGTTAAGGGCACTTTTAGATCTTTCATAAATACAGGCCCAGGAATCTCACCAGAGAATGGCACTCTGTTCTTCACACTCTGAGTATCCACAGATAAATTCATTTACTGACTTCATTAGCTGAAAAGTAGCCTTACAAGTCCAGATTATTGGGGGATCAGTCTATTTCTGTACAGTGAAACAGAACAAAGATTCAAAATATGGCAAATTTACGTGCATAATTGCTGTAATCTAAAATGACATATTATCATCATCCACTGCAAGTCTGCTGTGACCCAGCCGTGACAGCACTACAGTTCCGAGCCATCGAAGCTGCCAGAATATTATTGAAAGCTGGACTAGTGAGGTTCAACCTTTATAAAAGTTCACAGTCCCCACTCTCATCTGAACATTTGATCCACAGTCTTGAATATTGGCTCTGTAGTGAAAGAACAATAATGAAAGTGGATAAGCGTAAAGATGAAATGATATTGATGTTAATGATAAGTTTAGAGATGTGTCAGTAACGATAACAATATTTCAGAACAATTACAGATTAGAAGAATAAAATTTCGTAATAATAATCCCAGTAAATATATTAGTGATAGTAATAGTGGAAATTACAAAAATAAAAAGTAATATGGCAGTTATAATGATAGCCATAATTATGATAGTAATATCAATAATAGTTATGATATTATTTATTATGATAAAACAATAATGAAAATACCAATTTTAATAATAATAATAATAATAACAATAATAATAATAATAATAATAATCATGATAATGGTAATAATAATGATAATAACAAAGATGATAATAATGATAATAGTAATAATAATAATAACAATATCTAATGTGATAAACACTAAGAACATTAAATAAATACACATTAGATTAGCCTTGCAAGGTATGCCAACATAAACACTGTCCCATTTCACCATTTCCATCATCCAGCTAGGATCATCGAAAAGTATGTAGATAACCCCACTCAAAACACGGAAGGGATAATAGAAATAATAGGATATGGATAAGTTAATGTTTTTACTTGCATGCTGGCTGATCTTGTCGAGGTCAGTGAGTGTGAGTTGCTAGTAAGGAAATCTTATCTCCTAATATTGTCTTGCTATTATATGTTAAGAGTATAAGGGTTCCATGCGAGGTTTGTACTGATCTGATGTTCTTTGCTTCTCTGCGGCTGTCACATAATACCAACAACATCTCGGCATTGTTTCGCCATAAAACCACAATCAAACAATAACAATGATATTTGGAATTAAAACGTTCATATTGGTGTAATTGTACAACATATTTACACACACACACACACACACACACACACACACACACACACACACACACACACACACACACACACACACATACACAGTCCATGATGGTGCACACGAGCGAGACTGTGCGCCTCAAGTTCTTCATCGACCTCCTGATGCACAAGCGCCACCCCGTCATGCTGGTGGGCACCTCCGGCTGCGGCAAGTCGGCGCTGCTCAACGAGAAGCTCAACTCTCTGTCGGAGGAATACGCCGTGTGCAACGTCCCCTTTAACTACTACACTACCTCAGGTAACAACTACCTTCTGCCGCTTTTTGTATGCTAATTATTGTACAACAATATTGTAGGCATTTGCGCTACTGTTATAATGGTTAGGAGTCTAAGACTCCAAAATTAAGACGACAAACACCAAATCTTTTACATCAACAATGAGTATGTACAGGAATATACAGAATATGATGATAGACAAAAGTGTTAGTTTTTTCAGAGCGATTTGCATCTCCGCAGAGCTGCTGCAGCGCGTGCTGGAGAGACCTCTGGAGAAGAAGGCCGGGAAGAACTACGCTCCTCCGGGGAACAAGAAACTCGTCTACTTCATCGACGACATCAACATGCCCATGGTAGGCGAGGGTTTCCGGACCGATGCTTACGTCCCGAACCCTTCTGATATTTCTAATAGCACTTTCACCGATCAATTGCTATCAGTTCAGCTCTCTCAGCTCCTTCCTGTGCTCATCCGAGTTCCTCCGTTCCCGCTCGCCAGGTTGACCAGTACGGCACGGTGCAGCCCCACACGCTCATCCGGCAGCACATGGACTACGGCCACTGGTACGACCGCACCAAGCACACGCTCAAGGACATCCACAACGTGCAGTACGTGGCCGCCATGAATCCCACAGCAGGATCCTTCACCATCAATCCTAGGCTCCAGCGCCACTTTAATGTCTTCGCTGTCAGGTACAGGATGTGTTGTCGACCTAGTCGTATAAATGTAGTAAATAATGCTTACAGAAAAGTAACTCCGAAAGTGTTTTCAAAATTGCGAAAAGTAAAGTTACCTTGATTTTCCATTGTAAATGCAGCAAGCATTCAAAAATATTTTTATACGTTAAAGCTTTCCATACTTGGAGAGTGATATTAATTGTATTTATGCCTTTTAGCTTTCCCTGCATGGAGAGTCTTAACTTAATATATTCATCGCTTCTGGATCAACACCTGAAGAGCTCCTCCATGAAGTTCAACCCAACTCTCACTCGGGTGAGGGAGACCTCTATGCTTAAGAGAGAGAGAGAGAGAGAGAAGAGAGAGAGAGAGAGAGAGAGAGAGAGAGAGAGAGAGAGAGAGAGAGAGAGAGAGAGAGAGAGAGAGAGAGAGAGAGAGAGAGAGAGAGAGAGAGAGAGAGAGAGAGAGAGAGAGAGAGGAGAGAGAGAAGAGAGAGAGAGAGAGAGAGAGAGAGAGAGAGAGAGAGAGAGAGAGAGAGAGAGAGAGAGAGAGAGAGAGAGAGAGAGAGAGAGAGAGAGAGAGAGAGAGAGAGAGAGAGAGAGAGAGAGAGAGAGAGAGAGAGAGAGAGAGAGAGAGAGAGAGAGAGAGAGAGAGAGAGAGAGAGAGCGTTACAGAAACTATTATATTAATTATACGTTATATATAACTGAAAAACTTCACTAACAATAAACATGTGAACTATTAGTATCAATGAAAATAGTAATACAAATAAATCAGAAATAACTATGTGGATGTAAATGGCTCCTGTTCTTGATGCCAAAACCAGATGACGGAGCCCATGGTACAGGCCGCCCTCCAGCTGCATCAGAAAGTCGCCGCTACTTTCATGCCAACAGCTACCAAGTTCCATTACATCTTTAACCTACGGGATCTTACCAACATCTTCCAGGTATATCAAGATTTTTAAACGGTGTTGATAACTTGGTATTTGATACTCAGGTGATATGAGCAATCTCCAATTCTTAATGAAGGATATCCTGTGTACGATGATTTTCTATATCAGAATCTGAGTAGCATATATTAAGTTTTTATTGGGGGTTGCGGGTCAATTAGACATAGTGT
>NW_020872956.1:225164-235164 GCF_003789085.1 Penaeus vannamei | reverse complement strand
TCATGACCGACGCCCATGTCCCCGACGAGAAGTTCCTCGTGCTGATCAACGACCTCCTGGCCTCGGGGGAGATCCCTGACCTCTTCCCCGAGGACGAAGTGGAAAACATCGTGTCTTCAGTGAGGAATGAGGTAAGGGAAGGGAAGCGGGAATCCAGTCGGGTCGAATCGCTTCGGTAAGTCATTCCTGCACTGAAGGAGAACTGCTACATCATTGGTTCCTGGTTTCCCCTTTGTATAAGTTCATAGATATAGATTTGCTTTTGTGTTATATATGTGGTGAATTTACACGTTGTGTCAAATAGATGATATGACAAGTCGACTGGACCCTGTGTTGCAATGAATTGTCTTATAAATATCATAAGCCATTGGTGACATATTTTTCTTACTAGCATTCCTGTATATATTATGGCAATTTGAATGGCACTTATACATTATTGACAACGGTGATTGTGTTATCAAAAAGCTTAAGCACTTCAGTATTTCTTGGGTAATGTCGCATCAATAGTATTTTCTAAATCAACAGCCTAATTATATAATGATTACTTTTTAGTATCGAAAATACAGTAATATAATTCATCTATACCTATTAAACTGATCCACCCTAAATTATCTAAAGGAAGTTTATCTAAAAAAACAAAAACAAAACCTGAATATGTATGGCTTCAGTACACCCCTAATAAAATCGTAGTTTTGAAGTATACTTAGTGCTATACTGCTCAATAGGTCTTAGTGGCTGGATATTTCTATTTGATACTATACACACATTGATAACTCCTTCTTTCCTCTAAATCTGCCATCACATATTAAAATGTTCCTTTTCATAAACCAACAATAGGTTTAACGAGAGCTTCTGTGAGTTATTTTAAGCTTTATGACCATTAAATAACTGTTCTTTAACATAAATACATATCCTACTATAGGGTGCGAAATGAAATAGATCTACCACGAGATCTAACAAATGCCATGTACACAGGAGCACACGCACAGCTTCATTAAAAAAAAAAAAAAAAATACACTGGTGTAAATAGTAGGATATACAAAACGCAGACACCATTCCAGCATGTCCTGAGCAACGAGGCTTCAACCTGAGCTGAGACGCCTCAGCTTCTCGTAATCAAAACGTCACATGACTGCTTTCTGCTGCACGTTGGCCAAAAACATTTATGTATATCTGTGTATATTTTCTCCCTCGTGACTTTGACTGATTTTTAATGAGGGCGTTTTTCCTTTTTTTTTTCTTATTTCTTTTTGATGAGCAAAAAATTGCCATCGTTTACCCTACAGTACCCAACACTGGCGCGGCCAACTTTAACATTCCTTTTACTGACAATGTTCTTTCACGACTCCTCTTCACTTTCCATCCCGTCCCGATGCATAGTTGAGTAGCCTTGATTCGGACGGGATGTGACTCAGCACGAGCACAATTCTCTCTTTTACGAACTAGAACAGATTTCCAAAGGCCACCTTCCTTTTTCATTAGCCTTTGTGGCCTTTCCTACATTTTATGATGGTTCTCACAATAGAAGCACACGTCAGGACAAGCTTATAGTTGTCATCTGTAACATGTGTATGTCAGATCACTTTTGACGCTCCATCTAGATCAGGGTTCTTCAATGTACGGGTCGCGATGTTCAGTGATAAAAAAAAAAAAAAAAAAAAAAAAATATATATATATATATATATATATATATATATATATATATATATATATATTATATATATATATATATATATATATATATATATGCACACACACAAGAACTGATATTGGGTTAAGATAAAAATACAAAATGGACTTACTGGATCGTGAAAGAAGTGCACAAAATCAAACTGGGTCATAAAAAACGTTAGAAGAACCCTACTCTAGATCACTGCTGATTCCTATAAACACAACACTTCTAGAAACACTTGGAAGCATGAACACAACACAGTCACTGTTCATTCGCACGTTTTCTGTCCCACACCAGCCGTAGATAGGGTGAACGCATGCCTAGCACTCTGCCCTCCAGCCATTCCCCCAACAAGGTCTTGGCTCCTCCATACGAAGCATTTCACCACCATGAATTGGCCATAGCTGTGAACTCTGCCTCGGGACCAGTAATAACGCTACCAATATTTTGGGTGGGATAAAAGTTGGTACACAACTAAATAGATTTTCTTTTAGACTGAAATTTACGTGACACAGCAGTGCCATCTTGGATGGTGGGACGTGAGCGTGCGCGCCCACGCCTGATGGGCATGCACGGAGGACAGCACCGTGTGGCTCCAGCACTGTCACCTTCCGCCGGTTCGGGCACGCTCAGCACCTTCACAAACACTCAACGTTCATGTCCTATTTGCAACCAGGGTCACGCAAGGGCCTTTCGCCCAAGTGTTTGGCTGATCCTTCCCATAGAGAAAACGGATTGAATGTCTAGATGAAATCAGCTGAATGTCTTGTCTTGCCTTGTTTCTTTAGCAGTTAAGAAGTGAATGCCTTTAGAGACTTTGGTTATTGAGATAATGGGTCTTTCTTTACCCACACGGCCCATATTCTTCCCCCAGAGGGAGTACAAGGACGTCTGGTTGGTATGTATTTCCGCCGTGGTAAAGTGCTTCCTGTACCGGCGTCAGACACCCCCCGCCCTCGACGCAGCTGCCTTTTTAACAGTAGTTTTGAGTTTTTCATACTGACGAATTTTGTGAGGCGAACCAGCAACGTTGGCGACACGCGCAGCAAGAGCTGGTTGCCCCGTCAGTAGAGTAGACAGGCGACGCCACCATCACCTTCCTCTTTCTCCCCCTCCTCCCTCTCCCTTCCTGCTCCTCTTCACCTTCTCCGGAACTCGTCAGGACGTAGGACAGCCGAGCATTCCTCACCATCTCTTGGTAATGGCTCGAGCAAGAGCCACTAGATCAAGGCTGCACAGGGGAGGACGGTGGGACGATCCCGTCACTGGCCCGACACTTCCTTAACCATAAGTACCCTGCAGCCTCTTCTCTTCATCTTCCTCTTATTATTTTCATTCTTCTTCTTATGTCTTATGTTTAATTTGTTAGATTTTGCTTGTTTCTGCGTGGGAACAAGTTGTATTGAAGATTCCAGAAAAGGGAAAATAATACTTTATTGTAAATAATCAATGTTTGAGTTTATGATATCGTGATGATGGTAAGCACTTTGATTCCCCATCAAATATCACGTTTGCTGGAAAAATGCATAATCAGGAAGTATTCATGCTGCACATTGATTTAAAAATCCAAAAGAGAGTGTGTATTATAAGTTTTACGATATATTGGTGAAATGCTTATTGCCGCATAGATGAGATATTCTCGAGTTTACACATTCTATACCTCCAACATGCAATATGTAACAGTGCTACGGATTCAACTTCTCATAGTTTTTGTTCATAAAGGTTGTTAATAAAGGACTGGAGTTTTTAACATATACGCCAGGTAGCTAGGCCTAGGGCGTTTGCACCCCTAGCTCGCGGGCGTTTCGTGCCCTTAAGGCTTTGCCCATATGTAACACAATATTATCAAATGTAAAATAGAAGAAGCATGTTATACAAATACTGGTTTATTTATCTGAATCTACAGATTTATGTTCTTCCTTATATGGTTCGCTTTCATCAGATTCTTATCCATCAGTCCTTTTCTGCGTTAAAGGAAAAAATAATAAATAAGATAAAAAATGATATAAAGTGATAATGATAATGGCATCATAGTCCTTTTCTGCGTAGAATCGGCATTTAGGAAATTTACGACCGTCTTAATTATGGTGAAAATCTCGAGATTCATGTTGTTCATATCGAGTGTCCAAAATGTCATCTTTAAGTTCCTCCAGTAAATCTTCAGTGTTGGTTGACATGAAGTCGGCGTCATAGTTCAGTAAAATCATCGTAATTATGGTGAGTGTTCAACCCATGTTTCATTCTTATTCTCATAAGTGAAATGGTTTGTCATTTCATGGTACAGTAACGCCGATACTAATTCATTCGCCTTGCATTTATCGAAGAAAGTTGTTAGCCGTCTTATTCTCAAAACTGTCGCTTGACATCCTTTCATCATAAAACACTTCATTTTCATTCTTTAGATACCTTTATAGTTGTGTCTCCAAGCACCGTCACCGCCGAGGACATTTCTAAACCATTTTAAACATTTTCAAAGGGTTATGTCATTTTTCTTAACCATTTTGAACATTCTCAAAGGGTTACATTTTTATTTATATATTGACTATGTGTGTGTGTGATTTATATGTGTGTGCGTGTATGTGTGTGTGTGTATGTGTGTATGGGTGTGAGTGTATGTGTTTATGTAAGTGTGTGTGTGCGTGCATGTGTGTGGGCATGTGTGTGGGTTTATATGTGTGGGTGTGTGCATACGTGTGCATATCCATATGCGTGTGTACATGCATATGCATTTGTATGTATGTGCATATACACACAAGCACATACACAGACACACACAAATGCACTCATGCACACATGTGCACACACAAAACACCGTCACCGCCGAGGTAATTTTTGAACCATTTTGAAAGGGTTATATTTTCATTGCCTAGATATCTTTATAGTGGTGTCCCCAAAATACCGTCCCCGCCTAGTTCATTCCTGTGTGTAAGTGTGTGTGTGTGTGTGTGTGTGTGTGTGTGTGTCTGTGTGTGTGTGTGTGTACAGATTCATATTGTTTCTTAGACGTTTCGCTTTCATCAGATTCTTCTCCATCATAGTCCTTTTCTGCATCGTTTAGGAGATCTACGACCTTCATCTCTGTCTTCATCAGTCATTCTTTTAATTATTTCTGAACCATTTTGAAACATTTTGAACATTTCCGAATCATTCTGAACATTTTGAAAGGGTTATTTCTTATCTTTATATTTATATGATGATTGATGATTTTCATTCTCTAGATACCTTTATAGTGGTGTCCCCAAAGTACCATTTACATTTTGAAAATTTTAGAACACGTGAAAGGGTTATATTTTTATTTATATACTGATGACATTGAACTTTTTTAACATTTACCATTTTGAACATTTTGAATATTTTGAAAGGGTTATATATATATGACTTATTGATTGATGATGGATTTTCATTCTCTAGAAACCTTAATAGGGATGTCCCCGAAAAAACGTAATTTTGAACATTTTGATACATTTTTGAACATTTTGATACATTTTTGAATACTTTTGAACATTTTCAGCATTTTTTACATATTCGAACACTTTTGAACATTTTGGAGCATTTTTAACATTTTGAAAGGGTTATATATATATATATATATATATATATATATATATATATATATATATATATATATATGTGTTAAAGGTATGTAATATTCTTGATATTATTACCAGTAGTTCAAGGACTCGAATGGCGCATAAATTCGGCAATATAAAATCGAATGATAAACTGGTATCCTAAGAATTTGTCAATTTCCCATATCAATTAATCTTCGATGTGCTATAATTGATAATTGTTTGTTCGTCTCCTCTCCTATTGCCTATTGTCTTTTCTCGACTTTCAACGATTTAAAAGCTGAGAGGAGTTCATATCCTTAGTTCAAAGACATAGCAAAGCATCGATTTTGCATGTTTATAAATGGTATATGTATATGTGTGTGTGTGTGCGTGCGTTTACGTTTGCCTGTGCGTGCAAGTGTGTGTGGTGTGTGTGTGTGTGTGTGTGTGTGTGTGTGTGTGTGTGTGTGTGTGTGTGTGTGTGTGTGTGTGTGTGTGTGTGTGTGTGTGTGTGTGTGTGTGCGCGTGCGCGCGCAGACACTGAATATCCTTCAGTGCTCTCCGTGCTGCCAAGGAGTTGGGTGTGTGGTAAATAAACTGATTTCGGACTTCATGAAATGGAAAGTTTATGAATACAAAATATGGCATCAGGTAATCCCAACAATAACAGGGAAGTAGTCAAAGTCTGAATAATAATTGAATATTGAAAGAAAGAATAATGTCATAAACTAATTACTTCATGCTTCAGATTTCTGCATCATAGAGTCTAACAATTGATATATGTGTATCAAAACGAAAATAATTCCATGCATAATGCTGTGGTAGGATTTCAGTTCTGCCTAATAGCTCACCTTGTCCAGACATGATGAGTAGTGAATATACATAAGTACGGAACTTTACGATGATATAAATATGACGATGTAGATAGTAAATTCATCATCTTTGTAAAACGGCTTCAAGACACACTGTATAAACAAAAATACATACAGACAAAAGTACGAAGACAAAATGAAACTGTCACATACTGAATGAAATAAAAACGTGACGTTTCTAACTCGTCAAATTCTCCTTATCAGACGCAGTAAAAAGCAAAATGGATCCATTGCGGCTTTTACAGTGCCCGATGAAGAGCGCTTGATGATTTCGAAACGTCACATGTGTATTTCGTTTGTATCACTGCAGTGTTTCATTTTACCTGTGTGCACACGCCGCTGTGTTTATATTTGTGCTCAAGCATGAAGACATAAGAAAACATTCTGCATACATAAAACCTAAATAAACATAGCCCAGTCCTTCATTCACCACATGCTTTCATCACTACTGTTAATGACTGACTGCATAGGACTCATTTTAAAAAGGAAAATTCGTAGATTCCCTCGACACGTAACAGCCATTCTATTCTTCCGTCCTGCAACCCCATTCCCTATCTCCTGAAGTGTCCCCGTCTCCCCGAACGCCGACCCGGGGGTCCCACCGCTACCCCCATGGTGCCCCACCTGTAGACCGGGTCACCCCACAGTAGCCCAGAGCGCCTCTTCACGGTAGCCGTGGCCGCTCCCCACCGTAGCCTTGACCTGCTCCTCACCGTAACTACCTGGCGACCAGCCCACCTCTCGCGCGGTCACGTGCAGCAGAAACAGTTTTGTCTAGTGTTAGCAAGCAGCCGCTGTTCCAAGCAGGGTGCGGCAGAGCCAGTGCCTCAGGCTGAGCTCTGTGCAGCACCTGTGGAAGTGGATTTATACATATGTGTGCACTTGACTTTTTTTAGATGTCTTTTTTTTAGGATTAGTAGATTTTGAATCAGATATACATACTTTAGGTAAGCCAATCAAATCTGAAATATAGTAATATGCCAGAATGATGCATATGTCAAGGGAACACAGTATACAATAAGACATAAAATTTTATGTAATAAATTTCGTTATATATGCACACATAAAAAATAAGACCAAAGAATACTCTGAATACAGTGCTAAACACACACACACACACACACACACACACACACACACACACACACACACACACACACACACACACACACACACACAAACCTGAGATCTGTTCACTTACACGCGTGATATATTTCATCTCTGGATATTACGACCATGAACATCTTATCAATTCTATTGAGAAAATAATCCATATGTTGCTAATGATGTTTTTTTTTTCACTCCCCTTTTGCACACTTTTCTCCTTCGTCTTGGACATATATCGTTGTAAATCAATTACACAAACCATTTTCACTCTGATCACACTCTCACTCGTCTTCCTCGCCATCTGTCTCCGCACACAAACACACACAATCCAATCTCCAGGTCAAGAGCACAGGTCAGCAGGATACGCGCGACAACTGCTGGAGGTTCTTCATCGACCGAGTGAGGAAGAACCTGAAGATGGTCTTGTGCTTCTCGCCCGTCGGGTCCGCTCTCAGGTATGTCGAACCCGCTCGGTGTGCTTGCCGGTAAGGGACGAGTTTCAGATATATTGCTGGACAAAAATTAACCGATGATGAATAAAAATATCTACTTTGCACTTCGCCAGAGTGCGAGCTCGGCAGTTCCCCGCCATCATCAGCTGCACAACCATTGACTGGTTCCACGAATGGCCGCAAGAGGCGCTGGTGTCCGTTTCGGAAACATTCCTCGGAACTCTTGAATATCTTCCTGTGAGTAATTATCTACTAATATCTGGTAATGTGCTGTCATCCCTCTTACATGTGAAATAAGATACAATATAGAGATAGCAATGGTATCTAGAAACACACAAAATGAAAATTCAATCTGATGCACTAGCGATGCTATGAATGATTCTCATGACAATTAAGAAGACGGCAATGCATGAATAATGACGTTTTGCAGGAATCCCTGCGAGGCTCTGTGTCCAAGTTCATGGCGCACGTCCACACGTCCGTGAACGACATGAGCAGAGTCTACCTGACCAACGACCGCCGCTACAACTACACGACGCCCAAGACCTTCCTGGGCTTCATTTCGCTCTACACGAAGCTCCTCTCGGCCAAGCACCAGGAACTCCAGGCCAAGATCGAGAGGCTGCAGAACGGCCTGCAGAAGCTCAGGACGACTTCCACGCAGGCGAGTTGCTCTTGCTTTCTTCATTCTTTCTCTCTCTCCCTCCCTCTATTGTGCATGCACACCCATCTATTGCATTAAAACAAGATACATTCCGCCAAACGTAATACCAACTATTGATAGGGAGTTAACAGATTGGACGATAAGCCAACAAAGCCGGACAGAAAGCGTTAACCGACGAGCTGTCATCTTCCTCAGGTGGACGAGCTCAAGGCCAAGCTCGCCGTCCAGGAGGTGGAACTTCAGAAAAAGAACGACGAAGCCGATAAACTGATTCGTATCGTAGAGGCCGAGACAGCCAAGGTAAACAGAAGCTTCTTCATCTTAAGCATTAGGATGGACAAATATATCTTTAAAATATATATATTTATTGTAGAAAAAATAACGTATAAGCATTTCTTTCTTTCATTATCTAAACTGTCATTCCGTCCACAGGTGTCGAAGGAAAACGAAATTGCCAACGAAGAGAAACGGAAGGTCGCCATCATCGAAGCCGAAGTGGCCAAGCGACGGAAGGAGTGCGAGGAGGACCTGGTTAAGGCAGAACCTGCACTCGTTGCGGCAAAGGAAGCACTCAACACACTCAACAAGGTGAAAGGTCTCAGAGATTGTCGTCAAGGCTCTGTTTATATGTAGACAACTGGTGAACACGTGATTTTTAATCTAACACTTTCCACAGGCAAATCTCACAGAGCTGAAGTCCTTCGGGTCACCTCCTTCGGGCGTGGACAGAGTGACTGCAGCCGTGATGGTGCTGCTGGCCCCCAACGGCAAGATTCCAAAGGATAGATCTTGGAAAGCGGCCAAGGTAATGACCTGGTTCACTGATTTTAATTTATATTTTATATTTGGAAAGATTTTGTCCATAGAAAACTATTACAAGCTTTGCAAGAAAAGACTGCAGAAGATCTTTCAGTGTCTTATTATAATTTCTCATCTTGTTTCCACCAGGTGATGATGGCAAAGGTGGACCAGTTCTTGGATCAACTCATTAACTACGACAAGGAAAACATTCATCCAGATATCATCAAGAATATAACACCTTACTTGGAGGACAATGAATTCAACCCAGACTTCATCCGTTCAAAGTCTGTTGCTGCTGCAGGTATTGGTTACTATGTTATTGTTAATCTTCATATTATTGTGTAGGTATGCTGTTGCTTTACTATTGTTTTATTACTATTGTCTAAGAAAAGTATGAAATGATCTGTGCGTAAGGAACCTGTTTGATATTTATTAGAATGGTATGAGGTGTATTGAGTGTAAGGAACATGCTTAAGAAATACTGCTGAGGATTAAGTTTTTGTCAAGCATTCCTTTGTTATCTTGGGTCACAGTAGTAATGCCAATAGTATTATGACCATGGCCCAAGATAGTAAAGAAAGCTTCTTTCTTACATTCAATACATTTCATGTTTTTAATTCAATGAGGCCGCTGTGTTAGACCTTTGTATGTGTTATATCCTCCCACAAGTACCGCTCCCTCAGGTCTGTGTTCGTGGGTCATCAACATCATCAGTTACTACGAGGTGTACTGCGACGTGGAGCCCAAGCGACGCGCCCTGGAGGACGCCAACAACGAGCTGGCTGCGGCCCAGAGTCGCCTCACCGCCATCATCTCCAAGATCAAGGTGAGCGTTGAGTATGGCGATCCTTCCCTTTTTTTAATTTAATTGTCAATCCCCT